>JAVSIV010000025.1:0-29587 GCA_033816765.1 Nothopassalora personata
GCCACGGTTAGTCATTGTTATAGACAACTGCGTAACATACGATCGTGTCGATATCGAAGCTATATGTTAAGAGGCTAGCGTAAGGATACTGTTTCTACCGCCGTACTTACCGGATTATAATCTAATTAAGAAGACGTTTCGCTTACTAAAAAGGTGGATTAGGCAGCATGCTTATATAATGCCGGAGTATAGTGAACATAACTAGTAGGCTAAGTTCAAGGTGTTTCTTAAGGCGGCCTATAAAGACTAGTCGCACGGCATCGACTATAGCGCGATCTTTCGCAGTTGTTACGTTCTTAAGGAGGGCTATACGGTCGATCCGGCGCTTTTAACGATAGATTTGTAATGAATAAGGTAGAAGTTAATACGGTAAATCTAGCGTAAGTTGTATTAAGTTAGTTAGAGTTGTAGTAGCCGCGATATTAACCTTACTATCGCTAGTACTTTATCTAAAGCTACAGTTACGGCTTGCCCCGGCTAGCGCGCTTTACGGCGATCCGCTAGGCTTCGCGCAACACACGAAGGTGTTGTAACGACATATGTATTCATTTTAAACGCGCAATCATCTTAAATATGTCGTCGGTAAATTATAAAAAAACCGCTTGTTTATATCTACTATAGTTATGTTAATCTCGAATCGTCTTATAAAAAGTTATGCCCTAAAGCCGTACCTTAGTCGTAGTTCGAGCTAGAGTTGAAGTTACAAGCTTACTAGCTAGGGTCTAAAACAATAGATTTTAAGAACTCGACAACTATAGTAGCTACGAACGTAATTATTTTTTTATTTTATACGCACTACACTTAATCGATGCGTGAAACGTATTTCATAATAAAGAGTTGTGTTGTGCGGTGCTAGTGTAGCTACGAAGATGCAAAAAGCCGGCTTCGCGCTAGTGTCGGGCTTACCCGTTAGGGTCTAGATAGGTCTTAGCTCCCTAGTTAATGCCTCGAGGCTACGCTTATAACACTATAGCTAGCCTACCCTATGAGAATAACATAACTATAACCACTGGAGAAATATACATTGTATGCTCACTATATATTTCGATACCGCTAAAGAAGCTCGTATTGTCCGTTTGTTTATATGATTTTTTTCTATGTCGTAGTAATGCGAGAAACATCTTAAATCTAGCAAGCCGTAACGCTACCTCATGACCCTACAATAGCGTACCCTTAACTTACAAATAGGCCGTCGTTACTGCTTATTAACTAAGCGATATCCCTAGCACCTTTAGTAGCGATATATCGCGGCAACTGCTTATAGATTACGTCTCTTATACCCTTCTGTTTAATAAGCTTTACTAACTTACTATCCGTCTCTTTCTTTAGTATTAAGAGGGTGTAGAACTCCTTAAATAGCTTCTCCTTTATAGTAAGGATTGCCGGAGCTATATTACTGTTACGTTTAGCTATCTAGTTATAGAAAGAGCGCACTTCTTAGCGTGTTTCTATGTTGATGCCCTAAGGCGGCGGAGACGATTTATCGTATCGTTATTAAGTTAGATAAGGAGTCAGATAGTTAGTTAGATAAGCTAGTAACGTTACTAAGGGTAATTAAGGTAGCTAGCTACTATAATATTACGGTATCATAGGCGGATACTAATAGCTATAATATAGTAGTACCGGAGGTACTGCGGACGGCGTAGATGCTACAATAGGTTCACTACCTACTATCGACGGTGTTAGCGTGTCGTTAGGTGAGTTATTCTTACTTCTCCTTAGTATAGAAGTCTTATACATGCCTCTAACTTTAACTGCAATATTAGAAGGCATTATAGATAGTAGAACCTTAGCTACGCCGTCCTTACTAGATTCACGTGCTACCTTAATGCGTCTATACTATTCTTGCATGTGACCGCCTTTAATAGCATAGTGCTTACCTTCCTTAATAAGATAGCCTATTAGACCAGTGCCCTTAGACTTCTTATTATTGTACTACTTGTCTTCGTAGCGATGCATAACTAGGAGCTTCTAATAGTCCTTACGTGTTATTAGTGTCTTGTCGAACGCGTTAATAATAGCTATGTTAGCCTTCGTAGTTTGCTTCTTATTTAGCTGCTTCGTAGTAGGCTCCGGTTATAAGGACTCTTCGAATGTCTCTTACGGTAACAGCGGTAGCGACGAGCCTAGTACAGTAGGTACGTTAGTCTATTTCTTAGTAATATAGAGTGTTATAGAACGCTTTATGTTCTACTATAACTTAAGGAAGGGTTCTACATTAATCGTGAAGTTAATAGACTTAGTAAGTTTAAACTAGTTAGTATCTACTACGTAGCCGTGCTTCTTAGCCTTAAGTAACGCTAGCCTTAATAACATGAAGTATTACATGCCCTTAGAGTCTACGTATACCTTCGCTTAATGCTCTAACTTCCTTATAAGCCTAGTAATAGCACTAATATCGCTATAGTAGATGCTACTAATAGGGGGAAGTTCCTTCTTATTAAACACAACTGTTAACTTAACACGGACTAGATCTAATTACGGCGTTAATGGAGCTAGCGTTGCTAAGGGTCGTAGCGTTACTAAAGGCCGAGTAGCGATTAAGGGTGCGGGTGTTACCGTAATAGACTTAGCTCTAGTTAATGAAATAATAGGTTCTTTCGGCGGCGATGGTAGACGCATTTCTTAACCGTTTAACTTGCTTCTTAATAGGGCGACATACTGCGATTGTGTAGATGATACCTATGTTTTTCTAGACTTCTTAGGCTTCTTAGTTAATAGTTCCTTACTAGGTAGAGCTAGCCTCTTTTCCGCTGTTAGAGGGGTCGGTTATTAAGGCTTAATCGACGTAGTAACAACTAGCTGCTTACTAAGCTTCAACTTCACCGGCTTCGCGCTACTAGCCACGGGTGTCGCGTATGCCTCAGAGCCTGATTTAGCCGTGTTTTTCGCTAGTTCTAATACACCCTGCCTAAGCTAAGTCTCTGCTAGGGCAGCCATTCTTCGAGTATGCATTCTACGCTAATAATCCTTATCTAAATCGTCGCTCGTGTCGTCCTTAAGCCAGCGCAACTGGTTACGTTGTAATGCGTCTTCTACAGGATCGTAGGACTGCCTAGGAGTAGGTAGTTCTTAATTAGACTCTAATAGCTCTTCCTCGTACTTAAACTATGTCTCCGGAGGCAGCGGTGGCAGCGAGAAGTCGCACAACTGTGTGTTCGTGAAGCCCTGAGTCTCGGCGATAGTGCGTGTTGCGTAGCCAGGAGGCAATGGAGGTAGTGAGGAACGGGTAAGATCGTGTATCTTCGAGGTATGCGCCGGGGGTGTTAGTGGGCTGAAATCTGGACCTTTTGGACTACTTTTTCTTTCTGTGGCCTTAGACAACGTAGTACAATCGGAATATGTAGTCATTTGTGTGTGTAGAGGTCGTTATTGTGGTGCGCTATGTGTAGGAAGTTTCTATGTAATTACGCTGAGACATGGGTTACCCTACATGGAGGAGTCCCGACCCTTTTGCTCGCTTGAATAGGGACCGAGCAGCATGAAGCGCCGAGAGTGACAGCACGCCGAAGAAGCTCAACGACAAGCTCAATGCCAAGAGTTGGACTAATTGGCTTCACAGCGCCAGGCTGTAAGAGACGCTGGCGGCTTCATTGATGATAACGAGTTTTAGCGGATCGCGCAACCCTCTGCTGCACTGTCCCATCACCAAATCCATCGACAATGATCATGAAATCCTAACCTTTCATCTGTGGATCACAAATTTGGTATTTTAGAATAGTTTCAACGGCGGCCGTTGGCACTAAAGTCCGGTGTTCGACAGCAAGTTTGCCACGGAGTCCAGAGTGCTGATTACGGTCTGCCATTTGTTGTGAATCAGGTGACCAAGGTCTATGTTAGTCAGGACTTGGCACACACACACTATATCACACTGTTTTCTGTAGCTAGATAGTCTCACACCTTGTGGCAATTCATAAGGGTTACTAATCTACCCTATCGTTTCAATCTAGAAGCTTATACTCGTTAAATACCTATCTACAATAGGTTATAAGCCCGGGTGCTCCTCTGCCTATCCAATTTGAAACCTGAATCGTTATCGAAGCTCCATTAAGGATTAGCTTGCCTTGCTAGCGGACTCGTATTTGTTTCACGGACAACGGACAACTACCTAATCGATTTAAGAACTACTATAGGAGATCGGCACTAAGCACTAGTACTGTGGTACAGCATCTAAAAGAGCTAGACTAGGTATAGAGTTTAGAAACAACACCTCTAGCAACCTAGTAAGATCCGCTAAGGACAACTAGGTACTTAGGAAAGGCGTGTAGTTCTAGGCATAGAAATCTATACTAATTAGCGTACTGCTAGAGAAGGATCTAGTTAGATACGTGATCCATAATCTAGACTAGGTTGACCTAAAGTACGCTCTAAATAGGGTAGCTTATAATCAACCCTAAGATGTAACTAAGAATGTCTAAGATAAGACTGCCTAGAATAAAGCCCCTTAGGACATCACTAGTAGTGTAGGATACAAAGCTACCTATAAGCGATAGAAGAAAGAGGACATATAAGTATATAGCATTATCATAGCTAGATTGGATTCTACCCTAAGGCTAAACTTTAGAGATGTAGACAAGTTAGCTAAGGAATTGTATGATTTGATTAAGGCAATATATAAGCTAGTTATTACAATTGATCTATATAATACTCTAAAGGCAGTTAGGCACATTAAACTAGATGCTGCAAGACCTAATACATTAAAGTACTATAAAGACTTTTAAGCATAGGTAAATAATAACAAGACTACTATAGAGCAATTCATTAGATCTTCCCTAGTTAATAACAAGTTAAGGCTCAAATCCTCTTTTGTCCTCCTAGATAGCATCTACAGATTGTACTTTATTAAAGGTCTAACCTATGTCGAATAGCTTAGGACATAGAGACACAATAATCCCCTAGAATTAACTACCCTAGAGAGAATGTTCACAACTCTTAGGAAGGAGTAAGTACCTACCACCTATAAGCCTAGTAATAGCTTTGTTAGAGCATTCTTAAGCAAGAATAATAATAAGCAGTACATACAGTACTTACATAAGCACACTAACGCGAACTGCTATAAGTAGTATCTAGAGAAGAATCCTAGGAACAGGTCTAAGAAGGGTAAAGACACCCTAAAGGATAGGGTAAAGAAGGTAAAGGGTAGCAAATCCCCTAGGAAGAGGATTGCTGCAGCAATTAATAACTAGTTAGACTTATTATCTAATTAGGAGCATAGCTCTAATAGTAATAGGGACTAGAGATAACTACATAGGAGGTCTAGAGTAGCTATTGTAGTTACATAACTAGTGTGCATAGGAAGGACAGTAGCTGCCGCATTAAACCTAATATTAATAGACAAAGTCTATAATATAGGCACATCCTTCTATATTGTTACGGTTCGGTTCAGGAAGAACCCACAGCCACTCATTCTTCGGGAAGGACCGAAACTGAGCAGGTCGACTTCGCTCAGACTGATCAGCTCAGTGATCAGTTCGCTCAGTCTGCTCAGTGATCAGTCTGCTCAGTCTGATCAGTTACGCCAAGACATGGCACTATATAGACGACGCTTCTTTACGAGTAGATAGGAGCCTCGTGCTCAACTCAAATCAACACTCTTGTGTTAAGTTGCAACCTTGTAGTGAACTCTCGTTCACACTACTTTAGAGACATATCGAGGATCGACACTTCCTAGGCCACCCACGTGACGAGGGACAAGGCCCAACCGCAACATATATCTACAATAATCTTACAGACCTTTAGAATGTTAGGCTAAGACTAAGGCCTATATGCTTCTTACAGGCCGTTAGGTAAGGATCTCTTACGACTAAAGGAGAATTGGAGTAGGTTATAAAGAACTATCTTAGTTAAGAGACTACCCTCCTCCTTCGTAATGTACTTTACTTACTAGAGTTAGATGCAACACTAATCTCTATAGAACTCCTATATAAGAAACATAGAGTTTACCTAGACAGACCATCTAAAATGCTGCTCTAGAAGGACAAGCCGGTAGGCTTAGTTAAGATAATGAAAAATGTTATTGTCTTTAGGAACCTTAGGGTTAAGAGGGGTTCTAGGAAGAATGAAGATAGATTAGTACTAAAAGGACTTACTACTCTTACATTTACTAAGCTAAGAACTAACACAGTTAGATGGCATTAAAGGCTTAGGTATATTAGGAGCACATTACTCAATACTACAAAAGAAGCAGTTAAGGGCCTAGAAGATGTTAATACTATAGAGTTAGGGCATTGTAAGACTTGTAAGCTTATAAGGTTATAAAGAGTTATTTTAAGAATCCCTAGGAGACCTGCACTAGAGGCATTAGATAAAATCCATACTAACCTAGTTAGTCTAATCACTCTACTCTCTTATAATAGTTACGCATATTGCCTTATACTTACGTGTACTAAAACTAGGATGAGATAGTGCTTACTACTTCTAAAGAAAAGTGATGCTTTAATAGCAATTAAGACTTGGCTTACTATAATATGGAACCACTATAAGAAGAAACCTAAGATCTGGTTCTTAGATAGTAGTAGGGAATTCAACAACATTAAACTTAGAACACATGCCTAACATAAAGGGATTAGATGGGATTTTGCATCACTATATACACCTAAGTAGAATAGAATTGCTAAACCTTCGAATAAAGTTATTATTAACAAGGCTAGAGCTATACTTATAGACTCTAGCTTACTATAGAACCTCTAGCCCCAGGCTATGGATTTCGCATACTATATTACGAACCGCCTCTTTAACTTAATAACAAAAAATGTACTATAGATTAACTTTAAGAACGACCTAGGCATTAATGTTAAAGAGATAGACTTAAGGAATGTAAGGAGGTTTGGATGTAAAGTATATAAACATAACGACAATTACACTAAGTCTAAAAAGTTCTCTATAAGGGCGGACATATAGTAGTATATAGGATTCTAGGGTAGTTTATTAACTAACTACCTACTGTGGAAGCTATAGTAGGAGAAGGGAAAATAGGTCTATAAGATAACCTATTCCCCCTATATAACTTTTAATAAAGATTTCTTATAGAACTCGCAATACTAAATCCCTGTAGGTAAGTAGGTTGCTTAGGGGGAGTAGATAGGGTAGACTGTTAAGAGCTCCTAGCTTACTGCTAGTAATAAGCATGCTGTCCTAGATAACGAGATCACCTTCCTTAGACATCCCTATAATAACCCTAAGGACCCTTACTATAAAGGTATTTATATGCCTCATAAAGGGCTACACGAGCTAGAAGCGAGTTACTAACCCTATAAACCTTTAAGGGGAGCTGTGCAGCTAGAGGGGGAGCTACAGCAGCATAGTAACTAACCTAAAACATAAAGGGCTTCGTAACAAGACTCCCCTAACTAAGATTAGTCTTAGGGGGAGTATAGGATAGAAGATTTACGTCTACGATTTAGAGACATATCTACCTAGCTCTAGGAACAGTCTCCTATAGAGCACACCTAGCTCTAGGAACAATCTCCTATAGAGCACACCTAGCTCTAGAAACAATCCCCTATAGAGCATAAGCCTTAGACTTTATAGTCTAAAGAGCCACACTAAGAAGACATAGCCCTAGCTATGTAAGAAGACCCTAATTAGGCTATGACACTATTCTACCCTACCCTACACATTAGTAAGAGGAAGAGAGATGGGACTTATAAGCCTATAAAGACTAAACAAGCCAAGGTCTATCCTAAGCTAACTAGGAGAAGTTTAAGATAGAATAGATCCCATTATGATTATAGTAAACTTAAGAAAGTATTCGCTGTAATAGCTATAGATAATGTAAAGAAGGAGAAGCTTACAGATCCTACCACCCTAACTGAAGCATTAAACAGACCTAATAGAGCTGAATACATTAGGGCAATTAGAAAGGAATTCAACTCCTTAGAAGACATAGAATATGTTGCATAGATCCTATTATAGAAAGTCCCTAAGGGTAGGAAACTGCTTATAGGAAAATGGGTCCTACACTATAAGTATCTTCCTAATAGGTCCATTAAGAAGCGTAGAGCTAGATGGGTAGTAAAGGGGTTTACTTAAAAGCAAGGGACAGACTATGTTAAAACCTTTGCTCTAACCCTAAGGCTACTAACAAGTAGGATTCTCCTAGCCCTATATATAGTTCTAGGCTAGAAGAGGAGACAGATTAATGTTAAAATAGCATTTATAAACCCTAACATTAATAGACCTTTATACATTAAACTACTAGAAGGGGTAGAACTTATTAAGAAAGATCTATTTAATAAAGTCCTAGAAATTAAGAAGGGACTATATGGATTGAAACAAGCTGCAAACCTCTAGTACTATGACGCTAAGGAAGCTCTAGAAGAATTAGGCCTAAAGAGACTTAATTCTAATGTATGTCTTTTTTAGGGGGAGAATTTTTTAGTTCTCCTGTATGTAGATAACTTTTAGATCTTTAGCGACAGTAATTAGAAGATTAACAAGTTCACTGCTAGACTAAAGAAGAAGTACTCTATTAAAACTGTTAACACTAACCTTTTCCTAGACATACAACTAAAGAGTAAAAAGAATGGAGATGTCTATGTCTCCTAAAAGCACTATGCTTTAGAGAAACTTTAGAAACATAGCCTAGACTTAGCTAAAAGTGTTAAGTATCCCCTTAACCGCCTGTATAAAACTCATAAAGAGCAATGCAACATATAGGATTATAATCTATTTAACACATTAATTAGGGAACTCTAGTACCTGGCTAACTAGACTAGGCTAGATATCTCCTATGTAATAAACCACTTAGCCAAATTCTTAGCTAATCCTTTAGTAGAACATATTGCTGCAGTAAAGCATGTTTAGAGATACATTGCTAGAACAATTAATAAGTGCCTAATCTTTAGAAAATACAATCCCTAAAGCTAGAGATCTACATAGACTCTAATTTCTCTAGAGATCCAATGTCACAAGCAGGTGCAAGCACGTGGTCGGATAAGGTACAAGTCGAATAGACGGTCTATCTAAGAGAGGCGCGGAGGGCGCGAGGTAGATATACACGCGCCAAGCCCTCGGGCCGGCTTAGTCAGCGGCGCGCGCGGGATCCACGCACGTGCGCGCGGGTCCAAGCGAATGATGGGCGCCGGTACGGTGACATCCAATAGGTAGATCCACCTTAGGACTCCTAGTCAAAATAGCTAGATGTCCTGTTATCTAGAAATCTAACCTATAGAAGGAGATAGTGCTATTAAGTACTAAAGTAGAGTATATGGCCTTGACTAAATGCTGTAGGGAAGTAATGTAGTTAAGAAATCTACTCTATAAAACCTAGAAAATAACTAACTACAAAGCTTAAGCCTTTAAGATCTTTATAGACAACTAGTCTACTATTAAGCTAGTTAGAGATTACATTAACTATAGAAGAACTAAGCATGTTAGACTAAGGAACCACTTTTGTAGACATGTTTATAAAGAAGGCTTAATTGTAGTTAAGTATATTCCTACTGCACAGTAGCTTATAGATTAGCTTATAAAGCTAAAGTTACTAAACTACATTCTCTAAGGGAGGCTTCTAGAGACTAACTACACTTTCATTTGTACATAGCAAGACCTTCATTTGTTCACAAGTATTTATAAAGCAATATCTCATTTGTTTAGAGACAGTAGAGGAAAGTTTTTATTAGCCTTAAGGGCTGGATTTATTTAGGGTATCGCATAATCGGGCAATAACGGCATACTAGGAATGCGAGAACTTCTTCTCGAAATCTGCCTAGTAGAAACAAGCCTAACGACAAGGCATTAAACAGCGGCCTCTTAATTTAATGACCTAAGACATAGAAGTGAACACAGCGACACTAGGGCGTAACTACTAGATAACGCGACTTACGAGGATTAAGACGCTAGGGCGGGAGGAAGAAGAGAACCTAGGGGGTTATCTAGTGGCACATCCGATAGGACGCTCTAGTCCTAAAGGGGCATCTCTAGGATACTATAAAAAGGGAAAGGAAGTTCGGGAACCTCCACGCTAGAGGGGATAGAGAAAGGAAGATCGATAGGGGGGTCGTCTAGCTCGAGTTCGTCGAGGGCCTTCCCGGTCGCATTATCGGTACGACGCTTAGCGAGACGCAGCTATTTCCGTACGCGAACCTTCTTTATGCGCTTTTTAGTAAGGCGCCGAAGAAGCTTAATTTCCTCCTCCTCTAGAGACTCTAGGTCGCGGCGGAGCTATTTACGAACGGAACGGAGTTTTTCCCATTAAGAGAAGGCTATAGAGACGTCGTAGGATTTACGATTGTGCCTAACACACTCGGAGCACTTCGAAGACCTCGGACCTACAATATAGGCGGGACGACTACCATTAGCTAGAGGCTTTAAGGAACGACAGTAAGAATAAGGAGCCATCTCGTAACCGTTTTCTTCGATATCTTTAACGAGACGTTTACGGCGGAGAGTTGATTTAGCTTATAAAGGACTAGGAGAGATGGATAAAAGGAAGGCCATCGTTACGCGATAGAAATAACGAAGAAAATGCCGGACCCTATAAGCTTCGGGACGAAGCTAGGCTAGAAGGGGGATAGTATTACGGTTTAATTCGTGGAGACATCTATAGCCACTCGTTAACCGAAGAGATTAAAGGAACTACTAGGACAAGAGCGCTCCCTCGCTACTCGACGAGAGCTAGGCAGAGCACGGAGAGTAGGACTAATTAGCTTACTTAGTCTAATTAGTTACGCTAAGACATAGTACTATATAGACAATGCTCTTTTATAAGTAGATAGGAGCCTCGTGCTCAACTTATTTTAAGTATACACTATATACTGTTTAGGACTACTACCTTCTTAACGAGTTTAAGACATCTCTATAAAGATCCAAGCCCGGTTAGGATAACGTACAGCGGTTCCTAACAATATCTATCTAAGAAACCTAAGTGTCGAACTTATCTCGGTCGCTATAGTAGTATTCCGGCTTACTAACCTTAAGGGTATTGTTACCTATATAAGTAGCTAAGGCATTAATAGTATCGTTCGCGGTCTAAGGTCGTCGGGCTCTACTTACTTTACTAGGGGCGGGTGTTCCCCGTTTACTCTATTGGTCTCCTATTATAGAGGGCGTTTAAAGCTATTAGGTTTAGTATAACCTAATAATATTATAAGTTAAGAAGATAAGCTTAATCGGGTTTATTCTCGGGCCGATAGGAAGTTAAGGGAGAGTAATAAAGTAGTAGCTATCTTATCTCGTAGAGACTAAGTAGCAGTAAGGTAGAGGTTATGTTATAGTATATTCTAAATAGTAATATTAAATAGTAAGTTAAACGCCTCGAAGCTATAAGGGCATCTCGACGTTCCTAAATACATAGGAGAATGCTTCTAGCTCGAAGCTCTTAGTAGGCGCGCTATATTGCGCTAGCTCGATATATCGTAGGCTCGATAGTCGTCGCGCTATTATAGCGTCGCGCTACGTTTTATTAGCTTATGCCGTCTCTATAAGCTATAAGGCATCGATTAGTTAGACGGGAGTCTTCGCTATATCGATCCGTAACATTTAGATAATAAGCTAGTAAGTACGATAGCTAGTAAAGTATTAGTTAAGAAGGTAAAGGAAGAGCGTACGAGTCTAGCTACGAGTTAAATTAGAGAGATTAAGAAGGAGTCCTTAAGCGAGACTATAGTAGTAACTAGTACCTTAAGCGAGTTAGTAGTAACTAGTACCTTAAGCGAGTCTATAGTAGTAACTAGTGCTTCGATAATTATATAGCTAGACTCGTAGCTAGACTTATAGCTATTACTTTAGAGTCTACCTAACGTTAACTAGCGTATAAAGGCACCGAGAAATAGGCTTATTATTAAGCTATCTACGAGGTAGCTAAGACCGAAAAAGTAGAGGGAAGTATAGACTCGTAGTATATAGATAGGAGGTAGACTACTTAATATTATATTATTAAGTGTAAAATATAGCGACTAACTCGCTACCTAGTAGACGGCTAATAAATTTAATTAAGCAGCTAATAGTACCCTCTAATTACTAAATACAATCCTCCGCCGCGACTAAGTAAGTCGATATATTATTAGTAGGGCGAGTACTAGACTCGCTAGCCTTACTAATCTTACTAGCCTCGCTAGCCTCGCTAGAAGTAGTTAAAACACCCTCGAAAGCCTTAAATAAACTATTACTAGACTTACTAGACTCGCTAGGCTCCTTAACTAATTTACGAGAGTTATAGCGAGCCTTCGCGTAACGTTACGCTTATAATACGCGTAAGTCTTATTAGCATTAGTAGTAAAGACTATATAGTATATACTAGCTCTCTTATACGTATCGTAGTCCGTCTAAGCCGGCTTACCTATTAATATAAGTTAGTATATATAGTATAGCAAGTCTACTATAAGACATATACCCTCTTTAGTCTCTATAATACGGCTAGCCTAGTTAAACTTACGTAAATTATTCTTCGTAACCTTTATACTACCCTTATCTATCTTCTACGAGTCTCCTAGCTATTATGCCTATATCGACTCGCTTACGTAGTAGAAATCGTTAGTACCGGCGGTACGAGGGCGTCGGTACATACTATAGGTTTATTAGTCTACCTACGTACGCCTAACGAGTCGGAATCGTACTTACGCTATCGTAAGCTATAGTAATAACCGCGTTTATAAGGGTAAGCGCGGATTAGGTGTACTATCGCTATTGCTATCGCTATCGCTATTATTATTGTTATTCTAAGGCTAATATCGCTAAGTAAGTCGTCTATAGTTAGATTTATATATATTGATAAGTATAGAGTTAAAGAAATAGTAATAGCAGTAGAAGTTAATATACCCGCCGCTATAATATAACAATAGTAAGTAAGGTAAGCTCCTTAATACTTACTATCTACTATTATTAAGGAGCCTAACTTACCTACGTAGTAGGAGGAATAGGCCACCGCCGCAACTCGCTACGATTGTAGGCGACAATAGCGAGTCGCAGTAGTATTGCTATTATTAATATTATTGTTGAGGAAGAGCGAGTGCAGCGAGTGAGGATTTCGAATAAGCGTAATTGCCGGTTTTGTAAGCCTAGGCCACCGTCTGCGGAGCATTGCCGGAGAATTGCCTTTGGATTCGCTTGCTCTTCGAGCTGGTCGCCCTCATTCCATTCACGTCTTTGCTCAATCATTGTCTAAAGAATCACTGCCTCAGTCATAACGAATACTCCTCGCTCTCGCTATGCAGTTCGTCAGCTCCAACACCATCAAAGCGACGCGACCGAAACGCGTCAAAGACATTACTTGCGCCGGCTGACAGCACTTGTTCCACCACCGCAAAGATGCCACGAACACTTCCATGGCTTACGGAGCCTTCAGCAAAAAAAGCCGCACCACGCAAAGCACAGTCAGAACGCAAGCGCTCCTCCTCCCCAGGCGATCTGGTCAATTCGGATCTCGAACCGATAGGCAGCAGCAGTCCGCAGCGCAGATCCAGGACGCGTGATACCCATCGCGAACCGTCCAGCTCTCCTCCCACGTCGGTGAAAGTCGCTCCCACGGTCGAGTACATGCGCGAGGGCTTCACCATGGACGACAGGTACATGATGGTCGAGGACGAGTTCACAACCACCGCTCGACTCTTCTCTTTGCCGTTGCACCAAGACGAATACGAGCGAACTAGGCGTCGTGCGAAAGCTCGTGGTACAGATACTTTGAAGTTGATTGGGCATGGCACTGATGGGAATGCGGGGAGTAGGGCGCTGAGGTTGAGGATGGAGGCGGAGGAGAGGGCGAAGAAGAGGAAGGCTGTTGCTGCGGATGATAGTGATGACGAGGAGGAAGAGTACATGGCGGATCCGCAGCTTGCTGGGTTGATGACAGCCAGTCAGAGCACGCCGAGGAAGAGCTTGAGGGGGTTTGCGAGTAACAGTCAGAGAACGCCGAGAATTGCGGGCGGGAGGACGAGGGATGTGGTAGGGGCGGAGAGGGTTTACAGGAGGGCGGACATCTCTGCAATTGAGGCAGACGTCGAGACGGAAGATGAGGACGAGGACGATCTCGATGTCTTGGCGCCCAAGACAAGGCCGACTGGTATCTCTTCATTTTGAAGCCTTAGTACCACCAGTTTTGCCAGAAATAAGGTGTTGTTGCTCGCTCTATCCAGCGCACTCGTTGTCTACGTGTCCGGAGCCTTCGCCGTCGTTGCGCGACCCCCTATAGCGCCATTATCCGTCCAAGATCAGAACCTTATTTAATAGTGTCTCGAAGACGATTAGGCTAGACCTGCAGTAGTTCAGTTGTTGTTAGCAGATAACAGGGGGTCGCGCAGTGCTATCTAGTTGCGAATCAAGCGCTTTAAAGAGACTAGAACAGTATAGCTAGCTAAGGGCGGTAGACCACGGTTAATCGAACCATATATACGCGACTGGTTACTAGATCTAGTCGTAGAAAAGAGCACATATTAGGCCGAGGAATTGGTGTACTTCTTACACGCTGAATTCGGTGTTCTCGTGTCGAAATAGACTATAAGTCGACTACTAGGCAGTAAGGACTTTACGAAGAAGAAGATCTTACGCATTACGGAGTAGCGTAACCCTATGGTGAGGGCGATGTTCGAAGGCCTGTTACAGCAACATAAGGAGGACTAATTGGTGTATATCGATAAGACATACTATAGTAATAAGCTAGCCTATCGGACACGTAGTTAGAGTCCTCGAGGCATGCCGGTATACGATCCTTAACACCTTTACTACAGCGAGCGATTTACCGTGTTGCCGGTATATAGTGTTAAGGGATATCTAGCGAATCCGCTAATTAAGCCTAGTAGCGTAAAGAAGGTAGATTTCATCGAATAGTTAATGCTATACGTGCTACCGTAGTGTAGCCGCTACCCTACGCCACGGTTAGTCATTGTTATAGACAACTGCGTAACATACGATCGTGTCGATATCGAAGCTATATGTTAAGAGGCTAGCGTAAGGATACTGTTTCTACCGCCGTACTTACCGGATTATAATCTAATTAAGAAGACGTTTCGCTTACTAAAAAGGTGGATTAGGCAGCATGCTTATATAATGCCGGAGTATAGTGAACATAACTAGTAGGCTAAGTTCAAGGTGTTTCTTAAGGCGGCCTATAAAGACTAGTCGCACGGCATCGACTATAGCGCGATCTTTCGCAGTTGTTACGTTCTTAAGGAGGGCTATACGGTCGATCCGGCGCTTTTAACGATAGATTTGTAATGAATAAGGTAGAAGTTAATACGGTAAATCTAGCGTAAGTTGTATTAAGTTAGTTAGAGTTGTAGTAGCCGCGATATTAACCTTACTATCGCTAGTACTTTATCTAAAGCTACAGTTACGGCTTGCCCCGGCTAGCGCGCTTTACGGCGATCCGCTAGGCTTCGCGCAACACACGAAGGTGTTGTAACGACATATGTATTCATTTTAAACGCGCAATCATCTTAAATATGTCGTCGGTAAATTATAAAAAAACCGCTTGTTTATATCTACTATAGTTATGTTAATCTCGAATCGTCTTATAAAAAGTTATGCCCTAAAGCCGTACCTTAGTCGTAGTTCGAGCTAGAGTTGAAGTTACAAGCTTACTAGCTAGGGTCTAAAACAATAGATTTTAAGAACTCGACAACTATAGTAGCTACGAACGTAATTATTTTTTTATTTTATACGCACTACACTTAATCGATGCGTGAAACGTATTTCATAATAAAGAGTTGTGTTGTGCGGTGCTAGTGTAGCTACGAAGATGCAAAAAGCCGGCTTCGCGCTAGTGTCGGGCTTACCCGTTAGGGTCTAGATAGGTCTTAGCTCCCTAGTTAATGCCTCGAGGCTACGCTTATAACACTATAGCTAGCCTACCCTATGAGAATAACATAACTATAACCACTGGAGAAATATACATTGTATGCTCACTATATATTTCGATACCGCTAAAGAAGCTCGTATTGTCCGTTTGTTTATATGATTTTTTTCTATGTCGTAGTAATGCGAGAAACATCTTAAATCTAGCAAGCCGTAACGCTACCTCATGACCCTACAATAGCGTACCCTTAACTTACAAATAGGCCGTCGTTACTGCTTATTAACTAAGCGATATCCCTAGCACCTTTAGTAGCGATATATCGCGGCAACTGCTTATAGATTACGTCTCTTATACCCTTCTGTTTAATAAGCTTTACTAACTTACTATCCGTCTCTTTCTTTAGTATTAAGAGGGTGTAGAACTCCTTAAATAGCTTCTCCTTTATAGTAAGGATTGCCGGAGCTATATTACTGTTACGTTTAGCTATCTAGTTATAGAAAGAGCGCACTTCTTAGCGTGTTTCTATGTTGATGCCCTAAGGCGGCGGAGACGATTTATCGTATCGTTATTAAGTTAGATAAGGAGTCAGATAGTTAGTTAGATAAGCTAGTAACGTTACTAAGGGTAATTAAGGTAGCTAGCTACTATAATATTACGGTATCATAGGCGGATACTAATAGCTATAATATAGTAGTACCGGAGGTACTGCGGACGGCGTAGATGCTACAATAGGTTCACTACCTACTATCGACGGTGTTAGCGTGTCGTTAGGTGAGTTATTCTTACTTCTCCTTAGTATAGAAGTCTTATACATGCCTCTAACTTTAACTGCAATATTAGAAGGCATTATAGATAGTAGAACCTTAGCTACGCCGTCCTTACTAGATTCACGTGCTACCTTAATGCGTCTATACTATTCTTGCATGTGACCGCCTTTAATAGCATAGTGCTTACCTTCCTTAATAAGATAGCCTATTAGACCAGTGCCCTTAGACTTCTTATTATTGTACTACTTGTCTTCGTAGCGATGCATAACTAGGAGCTTCTAATAGTCCTTACGTGTTATTAGTGTCTTGTCGAACGCGTTAATAATAGCTATGTTAGCCTTCGTAGTTTGCTTCTTATTTAGCTGCTTCGTAGTAGGCTCCGGTTATAAGGACTCTTCGAATGTCTCTTACGGTAACAGCGGTAGCGACGAGCCTAGTACAGTAGGTACGTTAGTCTATTTCTTAGTAATATAGAGTGTTATAGAACGCTTTATGTTCTA
The DNA here is from genome assembly GCA_033816765.1 of Nothopassalora personata. Classification (NCBI taxonomy): domain Eukaryota; kingdom Fungi; phylum Ascomycota; class Dothideomycetes; order Mycosphaerellales; family Mycosphaerellaceae; genus Nothopassalora; species Nothopassalora personata. Next base: position 16,998 of record JAVSIV010000025.1, read on the forward strand.
CTATAACTTAAGGAAGGGTTCTACATTAATCGTGAAGTTAATAGACTTAGTAAGTTTAAACTAGTTAGTATCTACTACGTAGCCGTGCTTCTTAGCCTTAAGTAACGCTAGCCTTAATAACATGAAGTATTACATGCCCTTAGAGTCTACGTATACCTTCGCTTAATGCTCTAACTTCCTTATAAGCCTAGTAATAGCACTAATATCGCTATAGTAGATGCTACTAATAGGGGGAAGTTCCTTCTTATTAAACACAACTGTTAACTTAACACGGACTAGATCTAATTACGGCGTTAATGGAGCTAGCGTTGCTAAGGGTCGTAGCGTTACTAAAGGCCGAGTAGCGATTAAGGGTGCGGGTGTTACCGTAATAGACTTAGCTCTAGTTAATGAAATAATAGGTTCTTTCGGCGGCGATGGTAGACGCATTTCTTAACCGTTTAACTTGCTTCTTAATAGGGCGACATACTGCGATTGTGTAGATGATACCTATGTTTTTCTAGACTTCTTAGGCTTCTTAGTTAATAGTTCCTTACTAGGTAGAGCTAGCCTCTTTTCCGCTGTTAGAGGGGTCGGTTATTAAGGCTTAATCGACGTAGTAACAACTAGCTGCTTACTAAGCTTCAACTTCACCGGCTTCGCGCTACTAGCCACGGGTGTCGCGTATGCCTCAGAGCCTGATTTAGCCGTGTTTTTCGCTAGTTCTAATACACCCTGCCTAAGCTAAGTCTCTGCTAGGGCAGCCATTCTTCGAGTATGCATTCTACGCTAATAATCCTTATCTAAATCGTCGCTCGTGTCGTCCTTAAGCCAGCGCAACTGGTTACGTTGTAATGCGTCTTCTACAGGATCGTAGGACTGCCTAGGAGTAGGTAGTTCTTAATTAGACTCTAATAGCTCTTCCTCGTACTTAAACTATGTCTCCGGAGGCAGCGGTGGCAGCGAGAAGTCGCACAACTGTGTGTTCGTGAAGCCCTGAGTCTCGGCGATAGTGCGTGTTGCGTAGCCAGGAGGCAATGGAGGTAGTGAGGAACGGGTAAGATCGTGTATCTTCGAGGTATGCGCCGGGGGTGTTAGTGGGCTGAAATCTGGACCTTTTGGACTACTTTTTCTTTCTGTGGCCTTAGACAACGTAGTACAATCGGAATATGTAGTCATTTGTGTGTGTAGAGGTCGTTATTGTGGTGCGCTATGTGTAGGAAGTTTCTATGTAATTACGCTGAGACATGGGTTACCCTACATGGAGGAGTCCCGACCCTTTTGCTCGCTTGAATAGGGACCGAGCAGCATGAAGCGCCGAGAGTGACAGCACGCCGAAGAAGCTCAACGACAAGCTCAATGCCAAGAGTTGGACTAATTGGCTTCACAGCGCCAGGCTGTAAGAGACGCTGGCGGCTTCATTGATGATAACGAGTTTTAGCGGATCGCGCAACCCTCTGCTGCACTGTCCCATCACCAAATCCATCGACAATGATCATGAAATCCTAACCTTTCATCTGTGGATCACAAATTTGGTATTTTAGAATAGTTTCAACGGCGGCCGTTGGCACTAAAGTCCGGTGTTCGACAGCAAGTTTGCCACGGAGTCCAGAGTGCTGATTACGGTCTGCCATTTGTTGTGAATCAGGTGACCAAGGTCTATGTTAGTCAGGACTTGGCACACACACACTATATCACACTGTTTTCTGTAGCTAGATAGTCTCACACCTTGTGGCAATTCATAAGGGTTACTAATCTACCCTATCGTTTCAATCTAGAAGCTTATACTCGTTAAATACCTATCTACAATAGGTTATAAGCCCGGGTGCTCCTCTGCCTATCCAATTTGAAACCTGAATCGTTATCGAAGCTCCATTAAGGATTAGCTTGCCTTGCTAGCGGACTCGTATTTGTTTCACGGACAACGGACAACTACCTAATCGATTTAAGAACTACTATAGGAGATCGGCACTAAGCACTAGTACTGTGGTACAGCATCTAAAAGAGCTAGACTAGGTATAGAGTTTAGAAACAACACCTCTAGCAACCTAGTAAGATCCGCTAAGGACAACTAGGTACTTAGGAAAGGCGTGTAGTTCTAGGCATAGAAATCTATACTAATTAGCGTACTGCTAGAGAAGGATCTAGTTAGATACGTGATCCATAATCTAGACTAGGTTGACCTAAAGTACGCTCTAAATAGGGTAGCTTATAATCAACCCTAAGATGTAACTAAGAATGTCTAAGATAAGACTGCCTAGAATAAAGCCCCTTAGGACATCACTAGTAGTGTAGGATACAAAGCTACCTATAAGCGATAGAAGAAAGAGGACATATAAGTATATAGCATTATCATAGCTAGATTGGATTCTACCCTAAGGCTAAACTTTAGAGATGTAGACAAGTTAGCTAAGGAATTGTATGATTTGATTAAGGCAATATATAAGCTAGTTATTACAATTGATCTATATAATACTCTAAAGGCAGTTAGGCACATTAAACTAGATGCTGCAAGACCTAATACATTAAAGTACTATAAAGACTTTTAAGCATAGGTAAATAATAACAAGACTACTATAGAGCAATTCATTAGATCTTCCCTAGTTAATAACAAGTTAAGGCTCAAATCCTCTTTTGTCCTCCTAGATAGCATCTACAGATTGTACTTTATTAAAGGTCTAACCTATGTCGAATAGCTTAGGACATAGAGACACAATAATCCCCTAGAATTAACTACCCTAGAGAGAATGTTCACAACTCTTAGGAAGGAGTAAGTACCTACCACCTATAAGCCTAGTAATAGCTTTGTTAGAGCATTCTTAAGCAAGAATAATAATAAGCAGTACATACAGTACTTACATAAGCACACTAACGCGAACTGCTATAAGTAGTATCTAGAGAAGAATCCTAGGAACAGGTCTAAGAAGGGTAAAGACACCCTAAAGGATAGGGTAAAGAAGGTAAAGGGTAGCAAATCCCCTAGGAAGAGGATTGCTGCAGCAATTAATAACTAGTTAGACTTATTATCTAATTAGGAGCATAGCTCTAATAGTAATAGGGACTAGAGATAACTACATAGGAGGTCTAGAGTAGCTATTGTAGTTACATAACTAGTGTGCATAGGAAGGACAGTAGCTGCCGCATTAAACCTAATATTAATAGACAAAGTCTATAATATAGGCACATCCTTCTATATTGTTACGGTTCGGTTCAGGAAGAACCCACAGCCACTCATTCTTCGGGAAGGACCGAAACTGAGCAGGTCGACTTCGCTCAGACTGATCAGCTCAGTGATCAGTTCGCTCAGTCTGCTCAGTGATCAGTCTGCTCAGTCTGATCAGTTACGCCAAGACATGGCACTATATAGACGACGCTTCTTTACGAGTAGATAGGAGCCTCGTGCTCAACTCAAATCAACACTCTTGTGTTAAGTTGCAACCTTGTAGTGAACTCTCGTTCACACTACTTTAGAGACATATCGAGGATCGACACTTCCTAGGCCACCCACGTGACGAGGGACAAGGCCCAACCGCAACATATATCTACAATAATCTTACAGACCTTTAGAATGTTAGGCTAAGACTAAGGCCTATATGCTTCTTACAGGCCGTTAGGTAAGGATCTCTTACGACTAAAGGAGAATTGGAGTAGGTTATAAAGAACTATCTTAGTTAAGAGACTACCCTCCTCCTTCGTAATGTACTTTACTTACTAGAGTTAGATGCAACACTAATCTCTATAGAACTCCTATATAAGAAACATAGAGTTTACCTAGACAGACCATCTAAAATGCTGCTCTAGAAGGACAAGCCGGTAGGCTTAGTTAAGATAATGAAAAATGTTATTGTCTTTAGGAACCTTAGGGTTAAGAGGGGTTCTAGGAAGAATGAAGATAGATTAGTACTAAAAGGACTTACTACTCTTACATTTACTAAGCTAAGAACTAACACAGTTAGATGGCATTAAAGGCTTAGGTATATTAGGAGCACATTACTCAATACTACAAAAGAAGCAGTTAAGGGCCTAGAAGATGTTAATACTATAGAGTTAGGGCATTGTAAGACTTGTAAGCTTATAAGGTTATAAAGAGTTATTTTAAGAATCCCTAGGAGACCTGCACTAGAGGCATTAGATAAAATCCATACTAACCTAGTTAGTCTAATCACTCTACTCTCTTATAATAGTTACGCATATTGCCTTATACTTACGTGTACTAAAACTAGGATGAGATAGTGCTTACTACTTCTAAAGAAAAGTGATGCTTTAATAGCAATTAAGACTTGGCTTACTATAATATGGAACCACTATAAGAAGAAACCTAAGATCTGGTTCTTAGATAGTAGTAGGGAATTCAACAACATTAAACTTAGAACACATGCCTAACATAAAGGGATTAGATGGGATTTTGCATCACTATATACACCTAAGTAGAATAGAATTGCTAAACCTTCGAATAAAGTTATTATTAACAAGGCTAGAGCTATACTTATAGACTCTAGCTTACTATAGAACCTCTAGCCCCAGGCTATGGATTTCGCATACTATATTACGAACCGCCTCTTTAACTTAATAACAAAAAATGTACTATAGATTAACTTTAAGAACGACCTAGGCATTAATGTTAAAGAGATAGACTTAAGGAATGTAAGGAGGTTTGGATGTAAAGTATATAAACATAACGACAATTACACTAAGTCTAAAAAGTTCTCTATAAGGGCGGACATATAGTAGTATATAGGATTCTAGGGTAGTTTATTAACTAACTACCTACTGTGGAAGCTATAGTAGGAGAAGGGAAAATAGGTCTATAAGATAACCTATTCCCCCTATATAACTTTTAATAAAGATTTCTTATAGAACTCGCAATACTAAATCCCTGTAGGTAAGTAGGTTGCTTAGGGGGAGTAGATAGGGTAGACTGTTAAGAGCTCCTAGCTTACTGCTAGTAATAAGCATGCTGTCCTAGATAACGAGATCACCTTCCTTAGACATCCCTATAATAACCCTAAGGACCCTTACTATAAAGGTATTTATATGCCTCATAAAGGGCTACACGAGCTAGAAGCGAGTTACTAACCCTATAAACCTTTAAGGGGAGCTGTGCAGCTAGAGGGGGAGCTACAGCAGCATAGTAACTAACCTAAAACATAAAGGGCTTCGTAACAAGACTCCCCTAACTAAGATTAGTCTTAGGGGGAGTATAGGATAGAAGATTTACGTCTACGATTTAGAGACATATCTACCTAGCTCTAGGAACAGTCTCCTATAGAGCACACCTAGCTCTAGGAACAATCTCCTATAGAGCACACCTAGCTCTAGAAACAATCCCCTATAGAGCATAAGCCTTAGACTTTATAGTCTAAAGAGCCACACTAAGAAGACATAGCCCTAGCTATGTAAGAAGACCCTAATTAGGCTATGACACTATTCTACCCTACCCTACACATTAGTAAGAGGAAGAGAGATGGGACTTATAAGCCTATAAAGACTAAACAAGCCAAGGTCTATCCTAAGCTAACTAGGAGAAGTTTAAGATAGAATAGATCCCATTATGATTATAGTAAACTTAAGAAAGTATTCGCTGTAATAGCTATAGATAATGTAAAGAAGGAGAAGCTTACAGATCCTACCACCCTAACTGAAGCATTAAACAGACCTAATAGAGCTGAATACATTAGGGCAATTAGAAAGGAATTCAACTCCTTAGAAGACATAGAATATGTTGCATAGATCCTATTATAGAAAGTCCCTAAGGGTAGGAAACTGCTTATAGGAAAATGGGTCCTACACTATAAGTATCTTCCTAATAGGTCCATTAAGAAGCGTAGAGCTAGATGGGTAGTAAAGGGGTTTACTTAAAAGCAAGGGACAGACTATGTTAAAACCTTTGCTCTAACCCTAAGGCTACTAACAAGTAGGATTCTCCTAGCCCTATATATAGTTCTAGGCTAGAAGAGGAGACAGATTAATGTTAAAATAGCATTTATAAACCCTAACATTAATAGACCTTTATACATTAAACTACTAGAAGGGGTAGAACTTATTAAGAAAGATCTATTTAATAAAGTCCTAGAAATTAAGAAGGGACTATATGGATTGAAACAAGCTGCAAACCTCTAGTACTATGACGCTAAGGAAGCTCTAGAAGAATTAGGCCTAAAGAGACTTAATTCTAATGTATGTCTTTTTTAGGGGGAGAATTTTTTAGTTCTCCTGTATGTAGATAACTTTTAGATCTTTAGCGACAGTAATTAGAAGATTAACAAGTTCACTGCTAGACTAAAGAAGAAGTACTCTATTAAAACTGTTAACACTAACCTTTTCCTAGACATACAACTAAAGAGTAAAAAGAATGGAGATGTCTATGTCTCCTAAAAGCACTATGCTTTAGAGAAACTTTAGAAACATAGCCTAGACTTAGCTAAAAGTGTTAAGTATCCCCTTAACCGCCTGTATAAAACTCATAAAGAGCAATGCAACATATAGGATTATAATCTATTTAACACATTAATTAGGGAACTCTAGTACCTGGCTAACTAGACTAGGCTAGATATCTCCTATGTAATAAACCACTTAGCCAAATTCTTAGCTAATCCTTTAGTAGAACATATTGCTGCAGTAAAGCATGTTTAGAGATACATTGCTAGAACAATTAATAAGTGCCTAATCTTTAGAAAATACAATCCCTAAAGCTAGAGATCTACATAGACTCTAATTTCTCTAGAGATCCAATGTCACAAGCAGGTGCAAGCACGTGGTCGGATAAGGTACAAGTCGAATAGACGGTCTATCTAAGAGAGGCGCGGAGGGCGCGAGGTAGATATACACGCGCCAAGCCCTCGGGCCGGCTTAGTCAGCGGCGCGCGCGGGATCCACGCACGTGCGCGCGGGTCCAAGCGAATGATGGGCGCCGGTACGGTGACATCCAATAGGTAGATCCACCTTAGGACTCCTAGTCAAAATAGCTAGATGTCCTGTTATCTAGAAATCTAACCTATAGAAGGAGATAGTGCTATTAAGTACTAAAGTAGAGTATATGGCCTTGACTAAATGCTGTAGGGAAGTAATGTAGTTAAGAAATCTACTCTATAAAACCTAGAAAATAACTAACTACAAAGCTTAAGCCTTTAAGATCTTTATAGACAACTAGTCTACTATTAAGCTAGTTAGAGATTACATTAACTATAGAAGAACTAAGCATGTTAGACTAAGGAACCACTTTTGTAGACATGTTTATAAAGAAGGCTTAATTGTAGTTAAGTATATTCCTACTGCACAGTAGCTTATAGATTAGCTTATAAAGCTAAAGTTACTAAACTACATTCTCTAAGGGAGGCTTCTAGAGACTAACTACACTTTCATTTGTACATAGCAAGACCTTCATTTGTTCACAAGTATTTATAAAGCAATATCTCATTTGTTTAGAGACAGTAGAGGAAAGTTTTTATTAGCCTTAAGGGCTGGATTTATTTAGGGTATCGCATAATCGGGCAATAACGGCATACTAGGAATGCGAGAACTTCTTCTCGAAATCTGCCTAGTAGAAACAAGCCTAACGACAAGGCATTAAACAGCGGCCTCTTAATTTAATGACCTAAGACATAGAAGTGAACACAGCGACACTAGGGCGTAACTACTAGATAACGCGACTTACGAGGATTAAGACGCTAGGGCGGGAGGAAGAAGAGAACCTAGGGGGTTATCTAGTGGCACATCCGATAGGACGCTCTAGTCCTAAAGGGGCATCTCTAGGATACTATAAAAAGGGAAAGGAAGTTCGGGAACCTCCACGCTAGAGGGGATAGAGAAAGGAAGATCGATAGGGGGGTCGTCTAGCTCGAGTTCGTCGAGGGCCTTCCCGGTCGCATTATCGGTACGACGCTTAGCGAGACGCAGCTATTTCCGTACGCGAACCTTCTTTATGCGCTTTTTAGTAAGGCGCCGAAGAAGCTTAATTTCCTCCTCCTCTAGAGACTCTAGGTCGCGGCGGAGCTATTTACGAACGGAACGGAGTTTTTCCCATTAAGAGAAGGCTATAGAGACGTCGTAGGATTTACGATTGTGCCTAACACACTCGGAGCACTTCGAAGACCTCGGACCTACAATATAGGCGGGACGACTACCATTAGCTAGAGGCTTTAAGGAACGACAGTAAGAATAAGGAGCCATCTCGTAACCGTTTTCTTCGATATCTTTAACGAGACGTTTACGGCGGAGAGTTGATTTAGCTTATAAAGGACTAGGAGAGATGGATAAAAGGAAGGCCATCGTTACGCGATAGAAATAACGAAGAAAATGCCGGACCCTATAAGCTTCGGGACGAAGCTAGGCTAGAAGGGGGATAGTATTACGGTTTAATTCGTGGAGACATCTATAGCCACTCGTTAACCGAAGAGATTAAAGGAACTACTAGGACAAGAGCGCTCCCTCGCTACTCGACGAGAGCTAGGCAGAGCACGGAGAGTAGGACTAATTAGCTTACTTAGTCTAATTAGTTACGCTAAGACATAGTACTATATAGACAATGCTCTTTTATAAGTAGATAGGAGCCTCGTGCTCAACTTATTTTAAGTATACACTATATACTGTTTAGGACTACTACCTTCTTAACGAGTTTAAGACATCTCTATAAAGATCCAAGCCCGGTTAGGATAACGTACAGCGGTTCCTAACAATATCTATCTAAGAAACCTAAGTGTCGAACTTATCTCGGTCGCTATAGTAGTATTCCGGCTTACTAACCTTAAGGGTATTGTTACCTATATAAGTAGCTAAGGCATTAATAGTATCGTTCGCGGTCTAAGGTCGTCGGGCTCTACTTACTTTACTAGGGGCGGGTGTTCCCCGTTTACTCTATTGGTCTCCTATTATAGAGGGCGTTTAAAGCTATTAGGTTTAGTATAACCTAATAATATTATAAGTTAAGAAGATAAGCTTAATCGGGTTTATTCTCGGGCCGATAGGAAGTTAAGGGAGAGTAATAAAGTAGTAGCTATCTTATCTCGTAGAGACTAAGTAGCAGTAAGGTAGAGGTTATGTTATAGTATATTCTAAATAGTAATATTAAATAGTAAGTTAAACGCCTCGAAGCTATAAGGGCATCTCGACGTTCCTAAATACATAGGAGAATGCTTCTAGCTCGAAGCTCTTAGTAGGCGCGCTATATTGCGCTAGCTCGATATATCGTAGGCTCGATAGTCGTCGCGCTATTATAGCGTCGCGCTACGTTTTATTAGCTTATGCCGTCTCTATAAGCTATAAGGCATCGATTAGTTAGACGGGAGTCTTCGCTATATCGATCCGTAACATTTAGATAATAAGCTAGTAAGTACGATAGCTAGTAAAGTATTAGTTAAGAAGGTAAAGGAAGAGCGTACGAGTCTAGCTACGAGTTAAATTAGAGAGATTAAGAAGGAGTCCTTAAGCGAGACTATAGTAGTAACTAGTACCTTAAGCGAGTTAGTAGTAACTAGTACCTTAAGCGAGTCTATAGTAGTAACTAGTGCTTCGATAATTATATAGCTAGACTCGTAGCTAGACTTATAGCTATTACTTTAGAGTCTACCTAACGTTAACTAGCGTATAAAGGCACCGAGAAATAGGCTTATTATTAAGCTATCTACGAGGTAGCTAAGACCGAAAAAGTAGAGGGAAGTATAGACTCGTAGTATATAGATAGGAGGTAGACTACTTAATATTATATTATTAAGTGTAAAATATAGCGACTAACTCGCTACCTAGTAGACGGCTAATAAATTTAATTAAGCAGCTAATAGTACCCTCTAATTACTAAATACAATCCTCCGCCGCGACTAAGTAAGTCGATATATTATTAGTAGGGCGAGTACTAGACTCGCTAGCCTTACTAATCTTACTAGCCTCGCTAGCCTCGCTAGAAGTAGTTAAAACACCCTCGAAAGCCTTAAATAAACTATTACTAGACTTACTAGACTCGCTAGGCTCCTTAACTAATTTACGAGAGTTATAGCGAGCCTTCGCGTAACGTTACGCTTATAATACGCGTAAGTCTTATTAGCATTAGTAGTAAAGACTATATAGTATATACTAGCTCTCTTATACGTATCGTAGTCCGTCTAAGCCGGCTTACCTATTAATATAAGTTAGTATATATAGTATAGCAAGTCTACTATAAGACATATACCCTCTTTAGTCTCTATAATACGGCTAGCCTAGTTAAACTTACGTAAATTATTCTTCGTAACCTTTATACTACCCTTATCTATCTTCTACGAGTCTCCTAGCTATTATGCCTATATCGACTCGCTTACGTAGTAGAAATCGTTAGTACCGGCGGTACGAGGGCGTCGGTACATACTATAGGTTTATTAGTCTACCTACGTACGCCTAACGAGTCGGAATCGTACTTACGCTATCGTAAGCTATAGTAATAACCGCGTTTATAAGGGTAAGCGCGGATTAGGTGTACTATCGCTATTGCTATCGCTATCGCTATTATTATTGTTATTCTAAGGCTAATATCGCTAAGTAAGTCGTCTATAGTTAGATTTATATATATTGATAAGTATAGAGTTAAAGAAATAGTAATAGCAGTAGAAGTTAATATACCCGCCGCTATAATATAACAATAGTAAGTAAGGTAAGCTCCTTAATACTTACTATCTACTATTATTAAGGAGCCTAACTTACCTACGTAGTAGGAGGAATAGGCCACCGCCGCAACTCGCTACGATTGTAGGCGACAATAGCGAGTCGCAGTAGTATTGCTATTATTAATATTATTGTTGAGGAAGAGCGAGTGCAGCGAGTGAGGATTTCGAATAAGCGTAATTGCCGGTTTTGTAAGCCTAGGCCACCGTCTGCGGAGCATTGCCGGAGAATTGCCTTTGGATTCGCTTGCTCTTCGAGCTGGTCGCCCTCATTCCATTCACGTCTTTGCTCAATCATTGTCTAAAGAATCACTGCCTCAGTCATAACGAATACTCCTCGCTCTCGCTATGCAGTTCGTCAGCTCCAACACCATCAAAGCGACGCGACCGAAACGCGTCAAAGACATTACTTGCGCCGGCTGACAGCACTTGTTCCACCACCGCAAAGATGCCACGAACACTTCCATGGCTTACGGAGCCTTCAGCAAAAAAAGCCGCACCACGCAAAGCACAGTCAGAACGCAAGCGCTCCTCCTCCCCAGGCGATCTGGTCAATTCGGATCTCGAACCGATAGGCAGCAGCAGTCCGCAGCGCAGATCCAGGACGCGTGATACCCATCGCGAACCGTCCAGCTCTCCTCCCACGTCGGTGAAAGTCGCTCCCACGGTCGAGTACATGCGCGAGGGCTTCACCATGGACGACAGGTACATGATGGTCGAGGACGAGTTCACAACCACCGCTCGACTCTTCTCTTTGCCGTTGCACCAAGACGAATACGAGCGAACTAGGCGTCGTGCGAAAGCTCGTGGTACAGATACTTTGAAGTTGATTGGGCATGGCACTGATGGGAATGCGGGGAGTAGGGCGCTGAGGTTGAGGATGGAGGCGGAGGAGAGGGCGAAGAAGAGGAAGGCTGTTGCTGCGGATGATAGTGATGACGAGGAGGAAGAGTACATGGCGGATCCGCAGCTTGCTGGGTTGATGACAGCCAGTCAGAGCACGCCGAGGAAGAGCTTGAGGGGGTTTGCGAGTAACAGTCAGAGAACGCCGAGAATTGCGGGCGGGAGGACGAGGGATGTGGTAGGGGCGGAGAGGGTTTACAGGAGGGCGGACATCTCTGCAATTGAGGCAGACGTCGAGACGGAAGATGAGGACGAGGACGATCTCGATGTCTTGGCGCCCAAGACAAGGCCGACTGCGAGCGCATCTACGAAACACCGTGGCAAGGCCATCGAGGAGCGAACAACACCTGAGCCCGTCAAGAAGTCCGGCGTCTTCAAGCAGTTCACCAACTCAGTGCAGGCCGAGCGTGAGCCGAAGAGGAGTCAGAGGCCGAGAACAAGATCGCGATCCCGAAGCTTTACACACCGCAACGATGACAAGCCCCCAGCGGTGCGCGAGCCGTGTCCACTTTCGATTGCCTCTCACAACGAGAACGATACAGAACCCCAGCCGAAACCCATCAAGATGTCAAGGACAGCCGCCATCCTTGCAAAACGACGAGAAGCGGAAAAGAAAGCCAAAGAAGATGGCATCTCGCCGGAGAAGCAGATCAAGCAAGAGCTAAAGTCACAAGTCCGCACGAAAGAGGAGCTAGCTAGCCAGACTCAAGGCAGACAGATCAAGCGGGAGCCATGTCCGTCGCCTGTCCGACAAGCTTTGGCGTCCAAATCCATGGCTCAACGCAGAGCGGCGCGAGCAAAGCAACAAGCAGAAGAGAAGCAAAGGAGCAAGATCGATGACATTCCAACTTTCTTGTATTGAGAGGATTTTGGATAAGGTACTGTCTGTTCTGGATGGAATATGCTAAAGATACTCCCACTGCCAAAGCTCTGACGAAATGCATTCCTTCCAATTTCCAGCATCCATCTCAATCTCCCATCTACCACTTCTCCAACATAGGCCTAATGTCAATCTCATTCGTAAAACACCGTCGACTCTGCGTATGCAAATTCCAATAACTCTCCGCAATATCGTCCGCC
>JAVSIV010000026.1:0-27524 GCA_033816765.1 Nothopassalora personata
GGCTTCAAAATGAAGAGATACAACGATAATAAGGTATGGGAGGCTCAAGATCGATTTGCTAACTAACTGGGTAGGTCCGAATCCCCGCAGTCCCGACCCTTTTGCTCACTCGAATAGTTAAATTGCGCTTCATCCGCTTCCGAGTTTCATGTAGCAACTCTATTAATTCAAGCTCGTCAAGTCAGCCTCGAAGCTTTGAGATGGCGACGAAATTTTGTTGCCATGATGCGGTGCAGTGTCCTCACATGGCACGAGCTGCCGCCCAGAAGATGGAATATAAGAGGTGCAGCCATTCTTCCGCCTTCATGTTGTCGATATCATCTCTCCGCGACCAATTTCGTCCGCAGCTGAGATCATAAGATCCATACCATGAAGTTCCTCCTCACGCTCTCCCTCGGCGCTCTCGCTGCAGCAACATCACTCTCACCTCCCAGGTACGGTGGCGTCGACCACGGCGGTGGTCGTGATCAGCAAGCCTGCCAGAACGCCGGCGTGATCATCGACAAATATGCATCAATCCTCCGCAACGACTCATACAACGGCAAGACGCCATACCAGCTCGCCCAACAGATCATTGCACCCAACTACCAAGACTTCAGCGAGTCTGTTCGCTCGCTACTCGGTGAACCTGTACGCTGCTTCCCCAAGACGGATCGACTCGGTGCTAATCTCCTCTCGCAGCTCGACGGCACACCAGAGTCCAATAACCGCACAGAGTGGATCAGCAACATCCAGCGAGCCAACACTTTCAAGCCACCGCCATACGATGGCCTCAAGACGAAGGAAATCCTTTGCGCAGGCACGGTCATTATCTGGTCGTGGGAATTGACTGTCGTTGGCAGTGGGCGATACCCGGTCAGTGGCATCCAAAAGCTGTACTTAGATAGAAACGGCCAGATTTACAAGTCCCTGTTCGAGTTCAACAGCATTGCTTGGGCTGTGGACACGTTCCAGATTAGCACGTACTGCCCTGGTGGAAGGCTCGCGAATGGTTCGGGCGGCCAGGGTGCCTCATCTTCATAGTTGCTGTGTGGCGTTGCGTGAGAACGTTATAGATACGGGTAGCAAAGCACAAAGCAATTGAACTCAGCGTCGTCGCCCTCGACCGTGTGAACAACATCGAAACCTGTCCGTCACGGAAAGACTAATGGTCCGATCCTTCAACCGGGGTAGCAGTGACCTCATCTCATCGAGCTCCACCACAGCTTTACATTCTTATAGGCAAGTCACCTCGTACTCAACCTCTCCCTCATACCACCCCAATATCTCCACCACACCCACCATCAACCTGTCTTCCACCACTCATCCCCGCATAACCCAACTCTCCCTCCACCTCACACCCGTAACAACAACCATGACCACCAAAGCCATCGCCATAGTCGCGGGCGTCGGTCCTGGAACCGGCGCAGCAGTAGCCCGGCGCTTCTCCAAATCCTACCCAGTCGTGCTTCTTGCCCGCTCCGCCGAGAACTACGAATCTCTCGCGCAAGAGATCAACAGCAATGGCGGAAAAGCCATCGGAATCAGCACCGACGTCTCCTCCGAGGAGTCCGTAAAGAACGCCTTCTCCAAAATAAGACAAGAATACGGCGATGCCCCAGCAGCGGCAGCAATCTTCAATGCCTCTGGCAACTTCGTCCGGAAAGGGATCCTGGAACAGAGTGTGGAAGAATTCCAACAGGGTCATGAAGTCTCCGTAAAAGGCGCATTTATCTTCTCGCAGAATGCACTGCCATTACTGTTGAAGCATGCAGAGGACAAGGGGGCGCAGTACCCACCAACCCTCATCTTCACCGGCGCCACCGCGTCCGTCAAAGCCAACGCTCTGATGAGCTCGTTCGCATCCTCTAAATTCGCTTTACGAGCCCTCTCCACCTCCATCGCGAAAGAGTTTGCTTCCAAGGGCGTCCACGTCGCACATGCGGTGATTGATGGAATTATTGACATTCCACGTACGAAGGAGTGGTTGAAGGACTCGCCACCGGAGGCGAAGATTGGGGCGGACGATATTGCGGAGAGTTATTGGAATTTGCATACGCAGAGTCGACGGTGTTTTACGAATGAGATTGACATTAGGCCTATGTTGGAGAAGTGGTAGATGGGAGATTGAGATGGATGCTGGAAATTGGAAGGAATGCATTTCGTCAGAGCTTTGGCAGTGGGAGTATCTTTAGCATATTCCATCCAGAACAGACAGTACCTTATCCAAAATCCTCTCAATACAAGAAAGTTGGAATGTCATCGATCTTGCTCCTTTGCTTCTCTTCTGCTTGTTGCTTTGCTCGCGCCGCTCTGCGTTGAGCCATGGATTTGGACGCCAAAGCTTGTCGGACAGGCGACGGACATGGCTCCCGCTTGATCTGTCTGCCTTGAGTCTGGCTAGCTAGCTCCTCTTTCGTGCGGACTTGTGACTTTAGCTCTTGCTTGATCTGCTTCTCCGGCGAGATGCCATCTTCTTTGGCTTTCTTTTCCGCTTCTCGTCGTTTTGCAAGGATGGCGGCTGTCCTTGACATCTTGATGGGTTTCGGCTGGGGTTCTGTATCGTTCTCGTTGTGAGAGGCAATCGAAAGTGGACACGGCTCGCGCACCGCTGGGGGCTTGTCATCGTTGCGGTGTGTAAAGCTTCGGGATCGCGATCTTGTTCTCGGCCTCTGACTCCTCTTCGGCTCACGCTCGGCCTGCACTGAGTTGGTGAACTGCTTGAAGACGCCGGACTTCTTGACGGGCTCAGGTGTTGTTCGCTCCTCGATGGCCTTGCCACGGTGTTTCGTAGATGCGCTCGCAGTCGGCCTTGTCTTGGGCGCCAAGACATCGAGATCGTCCTCGTCCTCATCTTCCGTCTCGACGTCTGCCTCAATTGCAGAGATGTCCGCCCTCCTGTAAACCCTCTCCGCCCCTACCACATCCCTCGTCCTCCCGCCCGCAATTCTCGGCGTTCTCTGACTGTTACTCGCAAACCCCCTCAAGCTCTTCCTCGGCGTGCTCTGACTGGCTGTCATCAACCCAGCAAGCTGCGGATCCGCCATGTACTCTTCCTCCTCGTCATCACTATCATCCGCAGCAACAGCCTTCCTCTTCTTCGCCCTCTCCTCCGCCTCCATCCTCAACCTCAGCGCCCTACTCCCCGCATTCCCATCAGTGCCATGCCCAATCAACTTCAAAGTATCTGTACCACGAGCTTTCGCACGACGCCTAGTTCGCTCGTATTCGTCTTGGTGCAACGGCAAAGAGAAGAGTCGAGCGGTGGTTGTGAACTCGTCCTCGACCATCATGTACCTGTCGTCCATGGTGAAGCCCTCGCGCATGTACTCGACCGTGGGAGCGACTTTCACCGACGTGGGAGGAGAGCTGGACGGTTCGCGATGGGTATCACGCGTCCTGGATCTGCGCTGCGGACTGCTGCTGCCTATCGGTTCGAGATCCGAATTGACCAGATCGCCTGGGGAGGAGGAGCGCTTGCGTTCTGACTGTGCTTTGCGTGGTGCGGCTTTTTTTGCTGAAGGCTCCGTAAGCCATGGAAGTGTTCGTGGCATCTTTGCGGTGGTGGAACAAGTGCTGTCAGCCGGCGCAAGTAATGTCTTTGACGCGTTTCGGTCGCGTCGCTTTGATGGTGTTGGAGCTGACGAACTGCATAGCGAGAGCGAGGAGTATTCGTTATGACTGAGGCAGTGATTCTTTAGACAATGATTGAGCAAAGACGTGAATGGAATGAGGGCGACCAGCTCGAAGAGCAAGCGAATCCAAAGGCAATTCTCCGGCAATGCTCCGCAGACGGTGGCCTAGGCTTACAAAACCGGCAATTACGCTTATTCGAAATCCTCACTCGCTGCACTCGCTCTTCCTCAACAATAATATTAATAATAGCAATACTACTGCGACTCGCTATTGTCGCCTACAATCGTAGCGAGTTGCGGCGGTGGCCTATTCCTCCTACTACGTAGGTAAGTTAGGCTCCTTAATAATAGTAGATAGTAAGTATTAAGGAGCTTACCTTACTTACTATTGTTATATTATAGCGGCGGGTATATTAACTTCTACTGCTATTACTATTTCTTTAACTCTATACTTATCAATATATATAAATCTAACTATAGACGACTTACTTAGCGATATTAGCCTTAGAATAACAATAATAATAGCGATAGCGATAGCAATAGCGATAGTACACCTAATCCGCGCTTACCCTTATAAACGCGGTTATTACTATAGCTTACGATAGCGTAAGTACGATTCCGACTCGTTAGGCGTACGTAGGTAGACTAATAAACCTATAGTATGTACCGACGCCCTCGTACCGCCGGTACTAACGATTTCTACTACGTAAGCGAGTCGATATAGGCATAATAGCTAGGAGACTCGTAGAAGATAGATAAGGGTAGTATAAAGGTTACGAAGAATAATTTACGTAAGTTTAACTAGGCTAGCCGTATTATAGAGACTAAAGAGGGTATATGTCTTATAGTAGACTTGCTATACTATATATACTAACTTATATTAATAGGTAAGCCGGCTTAGACGGACTACGATACGTATAAGAGAGCTAGTATATACTATATAGTCTTTACTACTAATGCTAATAAGACTTACGCGTATTATAAGCGTAACGTTACGCGAAGGCTCGCTATAACTCTCGTAAATTAGTTAAGGAGCCTAGCGAGTCTAGTAAGTCTAGTAATAGTTTATTTAAGGCTTTCGAGGGTGTTTTAACTACTTCTAGCGAGGCTAGCGAGGCTAGTAAGATTAGTAAGGCTAGCGAGTCTAGTACTCGCCCTACTAATAATATATCGACTTACTTAGTCGCGGCGGAGGATTGTATTTAGTAATTAGAGGGTACTATTAGCTGCTTAATTAAATTTATTAGCCGTCTACTAGGTAGCGAGTTAGTCGCTATATTTTACACTTAATAATATAATATTAAGTAGTCTACCTCCTATCTATATACTACGAGTCTATACTTCCCTCTACTTTTTCGGTCTTAGCTACCTCGTAGATAGCTTAATAATAAGCCTATTTCTCGGTGCCTTTATACGCTAGTTAACGTTAGGTAGACTCTAAAGTAATAGCTATAAGTCTAGCTACGAGTCTAGCTATATAATTATCGAAGCACTAGTTACTACTATAGACTCGCTTAAGGTACTAGTTACTACTAACTCGCTTAAGGTACTAGTTACTACTATAGTCTCGCTTAAGGACTCCTTCTTAATCTCTCTAATTTAACTCGTAGCTAGACTCGTACGCTCTTCCTTTACCTTCTTAACTAATACTTTACTAGCTATCGTACTTACTAGCTTATTATCTAAATGTTACGGATCGATATAGCGAAGACTCCCGTCTAACTAATCGATGCCTTATAGCTTATAGAGACGGCATAAGCTAATAAAACGTAGCGCGACGCTATAATAGCGCGACGACTATCGAGCCTACGATATATCGAGCTAGCGCAATATAGCGCGCCTACTAAGAGCTTCGAGCTAGAAGCATTCTCCTATGTATTTAGGAACGTCGAGATGCCCTTATAGCTTCGAGGCGTTTAACTTACTATTTAATATTACTATTTAGAATATACTATAACATAACCTCTACCTTACTGCTACTTAGTCTCTACGAGATAAGATAGCTACTACTTTATTACTCTCCCTTAACTTCCTATCGGCCCGAGAATAAACCCGATTAAGCTTATCTTCTTAACTTATAATATTATTAGGTTATACTAAACCTAATAGCTTTAAACGCCCTCTATAATAGGAGACCAATAGAGTAAACGGGGAACACCCGCCCCTAGTAAAGTAAGTAGAGCCCGACGACCTTAGACCGCGAACGATACTATTAATGCCTTAGCTACTTATATAGGTAACAATACCCTTAAGGTTAGTAAGCCGGAATACTACTATAGCGACCGAGATAAGTTCGACACTTAGGTTTCTTAGATAGATATTGTTAGGAACCGCTGTACGTTATCCTAACCGGGCTTGGATCTTTATAGAGATGTCTTAAACTCGTTAAGAAGGTAGTAGTCCTAAACAGTATATAGTGTATACTTAAAATAAGTTGAGCACGAGGCTCCTATCTACTTATAAAAGAGCATTGTCTATATAGTACTATGTCTTAGCGTAACTAATTAGACTAAGTAAGCTAATTAGTCCTACTCTCCGTGCTCTGCCTAGCTCTCGTCGAGTAGCGAGGGAGCGCTCTTGTCCTAGTAGTTCCTTTAATCTCTTCGGTTAACGAGTGGCTATAGATGTCTCCACGAATTAAACCGTAATACTATCCCCCTTCTAGCCTAGCTTCGTCCCGAAGCTTATAGGGTCCGGCATTTTCTTCGTTATTTCTATCGCGTAACGATGGCCTTCCTTTTATCCATCTCTCCTAGTCCTTTATAAGCTAAATCAACTCTCCGCCGTAAACGTCTCGTTAAAGATATCGAAGAAAACGGTTACGAGATGGCTCCTTATTCTTACTGTCGTTCCTTAAAGCCTCTAGCTAATGGTAGTCGTCCCGCCTATATTGTAGGTCCGAGGTCTTCGAAGTGCTCCGAGTGTGTTAGGCACAATCGTAAATCCTACGACGTCTCTATAGCCTTCTCTTAATGGGAAAAACTCCGTTCCGTTCGTAAATAGCTCCGCCGCGACCTAGAGTCTCTAGAGGAGGAGGAAATTAAGCTTCTTCGGCGCCTTACTAAAAAGCGCATAAAGAAGGTTCGCGTACGGAAATAGCTGCGTCTCGCTAAGCGTCGTACCGATAATGCGACCGGGAAGGCCCTCGACGAACTCGAGCTAGACGACCCCCCTATCGATCTTCCTTTCTCTATCCCCTCTAGCGTGGAGGTTCCCGAACTTCCTTTCCCTTTTTATAGTATCCTAGAGATGCCCCTTTAGGACTAGAGCGTCCTATCGGATGTGCCACTAGATAACCCCCTAGGTTCTCTTCTTCCTCCCGCCCTAGCGTCTTAATCCTCGTAAGTCGCGTTATCTAGTAGTTACGCCCTAGTGTCGCTGTGTTCACTTCTATGTCTTAGGTCATTAAATTAAGAGGCCGCTGTTTAATGCCTTGTCGTTAGGCTTGTTTCTACTAGGCAGATTTCGAGAAGAAGTTCTCGCATTCCTAGTATGCCGTTATTGCCCGATTATGCGATACCCTAAATAAATCCAGCCCTTAAGGCTAATAAAAACTTTCCTCTACTGTCTCTAAACAAATGAGATATTGCTTTATAAATACTTGTGAACAAATGAAGGTCTTGCTATGTACAAATGAAAGTGTAGTTAGTCTCTAGAAGCCTCCCTTAGAGAATGTAGTTTAGTAACTTTAGCTTTATAAGCTAATCTATAAGCTACTGTGCAGTAGGAATATACTTAACTACAATTAAGCCTTCTTTATAAACATGTCTACAAAAGTGGTTCCTTAGTCTAACATGCTTAGTTCTTCTATAGTTAATGTAATCTCTAACTAGCTTAATAGTAGACTAGTTGTCTATAAAGATCTTAAAGGCTTAAGCTTTGTAGTTAGTTATTTTCTAGGTTTTATAGAGTAGATTTCTTAACTACATTACTTCCCTACAGCATTTAGTCAAGGCCATATACTCTACTTTAGTACTTAATAGCACTATCTCCTTCTATAGGTTAGATTTCTAGATAACAGGACATCTAGCTATTTTGACTAGGAGTCCTAAGGTGGATCTACCTATTGGATGTCACCGTACCGGCGCCCATCATTCGCTTGGACCCGCGCGCACGTGCGTGGATCCCGCGCGCGCCGCTGACTAAGCCGGCCCGAGGGCTTGGCGCGTGTATATCTACCTCGCGCCCTCCGCGCCTCTCTTAGATAGACCGTCTATTCGACTTGTACCTTATCCGACCACGTGCTTGCACCTGCTTGTGACATTGGATCTCTAGAGAAATTAGAGTCTATGTAGATCTCTAGCTTTAGGGATTGTATTTTCTAAAGATTAGGCACTTATTAATTGTTCTAGCAATGTATCTCTAAACATGCTTTACTGCAGCAATATGTTCTACTAAAGGATTAGCTAAGAATTTGGCTAAGTGGTTTATTACATAGGAGATATCTAGCCTAGTCTAGTTAGCCAGGTACTAGAGTTCCCTAATTAATGTGTTAAATAGATTATAATCCTATATGTTGCATTGCTCTTTATGAGTTTTATACAGGCGGTTAAGGGGATACTTAACACTTTTAGCTAAGTCTAGGCTATGTTTCTAAAGTTTCTCTAAAGCATAGTGCTTTTAGGAGACATAGACATCTCCATTCTTTTTACTCTTTAGTTGTATGTCTAGGAAAAGGTTAGTGTTAACAGTTTTAATAGAGTACTTCTTCTTTAGTCTAGCAGTGAACTTGTTAATCTTCTAATTACTGTCGCTAAAGATCTAAAAGTTATCTACATACAGGAGAACTAAAAAATTCTCCCCCTAAAAAAGACATACATTAGAATTAAGTCTCTTTAGGCCTAATTCTTCTAGAGCTTCCTTAGCGTCATAGTACTAGAGGTTTGCAGCTTGTTTCAATCCATATAGTCCCTTCTTAATTTCTAGGACTTTATTAAATAGATCTTTCTTAATAAGTTCTACCCCTTCTAGTAGTTTAATGTATAAAGGTCTATTAATGTTAGGGTTTATAAATGCTATTTTAACATTAATCTGTCTCCTCTTCTAGCCTAGAACTATATATAGGGCTAGGAGAATCCTACTTGTTAGTAGCCTTAGGGTTAGAGCAAAGGTTTTAACATAGTCTGTCCCTTGCTTTTAAGTAAACCCCTTTACTACCCATCTAGCTCTACGCTTCTTAATGGACCTATTAGGAAGATACTTATAGTGTAGGACCCATTTTCCTATAAGCAGTTTCCTACCCTTAGGGACTTTCTATAATAGGATCTATGCAACATATTCTATGTCTTCTAAGGAGTTGAATTCCTTTCTAATTGCCCTAATGTATTCAGCTCTATTAGGTCTGTTTAATGCTTCAGTTAGGGTGGTAGGATCTGTAAGCTTCTCCTTCTTTACATTATCTATAGCTATTACAGCGAATACTTTCTTAAGTTTACTATAATCATAATGGGATCTATTCTATCTTAAACTTCTCCTAGTTAGCTTAGGATAGACCTTGGCTTGTTTAGTCTTTATAGGCTTATAAGTCCCATCTCTCTTCCTCTTACTAATGTGTAGGGTAGGGTAGAATAGTGTCATAGCCTAATTAGGGTCTTCTTACATAGCTAGGGCTATGTCTTCTTAGTGTGGCTCTTTAGACTATAAAGTCTAAGGCTTATGCTCTATAGGGGATTGTTTCTAGAGCTAGGTGTGCTCTATAGGAGATTGTTCCTAGAGCTAGGTGTGCTCTATAGGAGACTGTTCCTAGAGCTAGGTAGATATGTCTCTAAATCGTAGACGTAAATCTTCTATCCTATACTCCCCCTAAGACTAATCTTAGTTAGGGGAGTCTTGTTACGAAGCCCTTTATGTTTTAGGTTAGTTACTATGCTGCTGTAGCTCCCCCTCTAGCTGCACAGCTCCCCTTAAAGGTTTATAGGGTTAGTAACTCGCTTCTAGCTCGTGTAGCCCTTTATGAGGCATATAAATACCTTTATAGTAAGGGTCCTTAGGGTTATTATAGGGATGTCTAAGGAAGGTGATCTCGTTATCTAGGACAGCATGCTTATTACTAGCAGTAAGCTAGGAGCTCTTAACAGTCTACCCTATCTACTCCCCCTAAGCAACCTACTTACCTACAGGGATTTAGTATTGCGAGTTCTATAAGAAATCTTTATTAAAAGTTATATAGGGGGAATAGGTTATCTTATAGACCTATTTTCCCTTCTCCTACTATAGCTTCCACAGTAGGTAGTTAGTTAATAAACTACCCTAGAATCCTATATACTACTATATGTCCGCCCTTATAGAGAACTTTTTAGACTTAGTGTAATTGTCGTTATGTTTATATACTTTACATCCAAACCTCCTTACATTCCTTAAGTCTATCTCTTTAACATTAATGCCTAGGTCGTTCTTAAAGTTAATCTATAGTACATTTTTTGTTATTAAGTTAAAGAGGCGGTTCGTAATATAGTATGCGAAATCCATAGCCTGGGGCTAGAGGTTCTATAGTAAGCTAGAGTCTATAAGTATAGCTCTAGCCTTGTTAATAATAACTTTATTCGAAGGTTTAGCAATTCTATTCTACTTAGGTGTATATAGTGATGCAAAATCCCATCTAATCCCTTTATGTTAGGCATGTGTTCTAAGTTTAATGTTGTTGAATTCCCTACTACTATCTAAGAACCAGATCTTAGGTTTCTTCTTATAGTGGTTCCATATTATAGTAAGCCAAGTCTTAATTGCTATTAAAGCATCACTTTTCTTTAGAAGTAGTAAGCACTATCTCATCCTAGTTTTAGTACACGTAAGTATAAGGCAATATGCGTAACTATTATAAGAGAGTAGAGTGATTAGACTAACTAGGTTAGTATGGATTTTATCTAATGCCTCTAGTGCAGGTCTCCTAGGGATTCTTAAAATAACTCTTTATAACCTTATAAGCTTACAAGTCTTACAATGCCCTAACTCTATAGTATTAACATCTTCTAGGCCCTTAACTGCTTCTTTTGTAGTATTGAGTAATGTGCTCCTAATATACCTAAGCCTTTAATGCCATCTAACTGTGTTAGTTCTTAGCTTAGTAAATGTAAGAGTAGTAAGTCCTTTTAGTACTAATCTATCTTCATTCTTCCTAGAACCCCTCTTAACCCTAAGGTTCCTAAAGACAATAACATTTTTCATTATCTTAACTAAGCCTACCGGCTTGTCCTTCTAGAGCAGCATTTTAGATGGTCTGTCTAGGTAAACTCTATGTTTCTTATATAGGAGTTCTATAGAGATTAGTGTTGCATCTAACTCTAGTAAGTAAAGTACATTACGAAGGAGGAGGGTAGTCTCTTAACTAAGATAGTTCTTTATAACCTACTCCAATTCTCCTTTAGTCGTAAGAGATCCTTACCTAACGGCCTGTAAGAAGCATATAGGCCTTAGTCTTAGCCTAACATTCTAAAGGTCTGTAAGATTATTGTAGATATATGTTGCGGTTGGGCCTTGTCCCTCGTCACGTGGGTGGCCTAGGAAGTGTCGATCCTCGATATGTCTCTAAAGTAGTGTGAACGAGAGTTCACTACAAGGTTGCAACTTAACACAAGAGTGTTGATTTGAGTTGAGCACGAGGCTCCTATCTACTCGTAAAGAAGCGTCGTCTATATAGTGCCATGTCTTGGCGTAACTGATCAGACTGAGCAGACTGATCACTGAGCAGACTGAGCGAACTGATCACTGAGCTGATCAGTCTGAGCGAAGTCGACCTGCTCAGTTTCGGTCCTTCCCGAAGAATGAGTGGCTGTGGGTTCTTCCTGAACCGAACCGTAACAATATAGAAGGATGTGCCTATATTATAGACTTTGTCTATTAATATTAGGTTTAATGCGGCAGCTACTGTCCTTCCTATGCACACTAGTTATGTAACTACAATAGCTACTCTAGACCTCCTATGTAGTTATCTCTAGTCCCTATTACTATTAGAGCTATGCTCCTAATTAGATAATAAGTCTAACTAGTTATTAATTGCTGCAGCAATCCTCTTCCTAGGGGATTTGCTACCCTTTACCTTCTTTACCCTATCCTTTAGGGTGTCTTTACCCTTCTTAGACCTGTTCCTAGGATTCTTCTCTAGATACTACTTATAGCAGTTCGCGTTAGTGTGCTTATGTAAGTACTGTATGTACTGCTTATTATTATTCTTGCTTAAGAATGCTCTAACAAAGCTATTACTAGGCTTATAGGTGGTAGGTACTTACTCCTTCCTAAGAGTTGTGAACATTCTCTCTAGGGTAGTTAATTCTAGGGGATTATTGTGTCTCTATGTCCTAAGCTATTCGACATAGGTTAGACCTTTAATAAAGTACAATCTGTAGATGCTATCTAGGAGGACAAAAGAGGATTTGAGCCTTAACTTGTTATTAACTAGGGAAGATCTAATGAATTGCTCTATAGTAGTCTTGTTATTATTTACCTATGCTTAAAAGTCTTTATAGTACTTTAATGTATTAGGTCTTGCAGCATCTAGTTTAATGTGCCTAACTGCCTTTAGAGTATTATATAGATCAATTGTAATAACTAGCTTATATATTGCCTTAATCAAATCATACAATTCCTTAGCTAACTTGTCTACATCTCTAAAGTTTAGCCTTAGGGTAGAATCCAATCTAGCTATGATAATGCTATATACTTATATGTCCTCTTTCTTCTATCGCTTATAGGTAGCTTTGTATCCTACACTACTAGTGATGTCCTAAGGGGCTTTATTCTAGGCAGTCTTATCTTAGACATTCTTAGTTACATCTTAGGGTTGATTATAAGCTACCCTATTTAGAGCGTACTTTAGGTCAACCTAGTCTAGATTATGGATCACGTATCTAACTAGATCCTTCTCTAGCAGTACGCTAATTAGTATAGATTTCTATGCCTAGAACTACACGCCTTTCCTAAGTACCTAGTTGTCCTTAGCGGATCTTACTAGGTTGCTAGAGGTGTTGTTTCTAAACTCTATACCTAGTCTAGCTCTTTTAGATGCTGTACCACAGTACTAGTGCTTAGTGCCGATCTCCTATAGTAGTTCTTAAATCGATTAGGTAGTTGTCCGTTGTCCGTGAAACAAATACGAGTCCGCTAGCAAGGCAAGCTAATCCTTAATGGAGCTTCGATAACGATTCAGGTTTCAAATTGGATAGGCAGAGGAGCACCCGGGCTTATAACCTATTGTAGATAGGTATTTAACGAGTATAAGCTTCTAGATTGAAACGATAGGGTAGATTAGTAACCCTTATGAATTGCCACAAGGTGTGAGACTATCTAGCTACAGAAAACAGTGTGATATAGTGTGTGTGTGCCAAGTCCTGACTAACATAGACCTTGGTCACCTGATTCACAACAAATGGCAGACCGTAATCAGCACTCTGGACTCCGTGGCAAACTTGCTGTCGAACACCGGACTTTAGTGCCAACGGCCGCCGTTGAAACTATTCTAAAATACCAAATTTGTGATCCACAGATGAAAGGTTAGGATTTCATGATCATTGTCGATGGATTTGGTGATGGGACAGTGCAGCAGAGGGTTGCGCGATCCGCTAAAACTCGTTATCATCAATGAAGCCGCCAGCGTCTCTTACAGCCTGGCGCTGTGAAGCCAATTAGTCCAACTCTTGGCATTGAGCTTGTCGTTGAGCTTCTTCGGCGTGCTGTCACTCTCGGCGCTTCATGCTGCTCGGTCCCTATTCAAGCGAGCAAAAGGGTCGGGACTCCTCCATGTAGGGTAACCCATGTCTCAGCGTAATTACATAGAAACTTCCTACACATAGCGCACCACAATAACGACCTCTACACACACAAATGACTACATATTCCGATTGTACTACGTTGTCTAAGGCCACAGAAAGAAAAAGTAGTCCAAAAGGTCCAGATTTCAGCCCACTAACACCCCCGGCGCATACCTCGAAGATACACGATCTTACCCGTTCCTCACTACCTCCATTGCCTCCTGGCTACGCAACACGCACTATCGCCGAGACTCAGGGCTTCACGAACACACAGTTGTGCGACTTCTCGCTGCCACCGCTGCCTCCGGAGACATAGTTTAAGTACGAGGAAGAGCTATTAGAGTCTAATTAAGAACTACCTACTCCTAGGCAGTCCTACGATCCTGTAGAAGACGCATTACAACGTAACCAGTTGCGCTGGCTTAAGGACGACACGAGCGACGATTTAGATAAGGATTATTAGCGTAGAATGCATACTCGAAGAATGGCTGCCCTAGCAGAGACTTAGCTTAGGCAGGGTGTATTAGAACTAGCGAAAAACACGGCTAAATCAGGCTCTGAGGCATACGCGACACCCGTGGCTAGTAGCGCGAAGCCGGTGAAGTTGAAGCTTAGTAAGCAGCTAGTTGTTACTACGTCGATTAAGCCTTAATAACCGACCCCTCTAACAGCGGAAAAGAGGCTAGCTCTACCTAGTAAGGAACTATTAACTAAGAAGCCTAAGAAGTCTAGAAAAACATAGGTATCATCTACACAATCGCAGTATGTCGCCCTATTAAGAAGCAAGTTAAACGGTTAAGAAATGCGTCTACCATCGCCGCCGAAAGAACCTATTATTTCATTAACTAGAGCTAAGTCTATTACGGTAACACCCGCACCCTTAATCGCTACTCGGCCTTTAGTAACGCTACGACCCTTAGCAACGCTAGCTCCATTAACGCCGTAATTAGATCTAGTCCGTGTTAAGTTAACAGTTGTGTTTAATAAGAAGGAACTTCCCCCTATTAGTAGCATCTACTATAGCGATATTAGTGCTATTACTAGGCTTATAAGGAAGTTAGAGCATTAAGCGAAGGTATACGTAGACTCTAAGGGCATGTAATACTTCATGTTATTAAGGCTAGCGTTACTTAAGGCTAAGAAGCACGGCTACGTAGTAGATACTAACTAGTTTAAACTTACTAAGTCTATTAACTTCACGATTAATGTAGAACCCTTCCTTAAGTTATAGTAGAACATAAAGCGTTCTATAACACTCTATATTACTAAGAAATAGACTAACGTACCTACTGTACTAGGCTCGTCGCTACCGCTGTTACCGTAAGAGACATTCGAAGAGTCCTTATAACCGGAGCCTACTACGAAGCAGCTAAATAAGAAGCAAACTACGAAGGCTAACATAGCTATTATTAACGCGTTCGACAAGACACTAATAACACGTAAGGACTATTAGAAGCTCCTAGTTATGCATCGCTACGAAGACAAGTAGTACAATAATAAGAAGTCTAAGGGCACTGGTCTAATAGGCTATCTTATTAAGGAAGGTAAGCACTATGCTATTAAAGGCGGTCACATGCAAGAATAGTATAGACGCATTAAGGTAGCACGTGAATCTAGTAAGGACGGCGTAGCTAAGGTTCTACTATCTATAATGCCTTCTAATATTGCAGTTAAAGTTAGAGGCATGTATAAGACTTCTATACTAAGGAGAAGTAAGAATAACTCACCTAACGACACGCTAACACCGTCGATAGTAGGTAGTGAACCTATTGTAGCATCTACGCCGTCCGCAGTACCTCCGGTACTACTATATTATAGCTATTAGTATCCGCCTATGATACCGTAATATTATAGTAGCTAGCTACCTTAATTACCCTTAGTAACGTTACTAGCTTATCTAACTAACTATCTGACTCCTTATCTAACTTAATAACGATACGATAAATCGTCTCCGCCGCCTTAGGGCATCAACATAGAAACACGCTAAGAAGTGCGCTCTTTCTATAACTAGATAGCTAAACGTAACAGTAATATAGCTCCGGCAATCCTTACTATAAAGGAGAAGCTATTTAAGGAGTTCTACACCCTCTTAATACTAAAGAAAGAGACGGATAGTAAGTTAGTAAAGCTTATTAAACAGAAGGGTATAAGAGACGTAATCTATAAGCAGTTGCCGCGATATATCGCTACTAAAGGTGCTAGGGATATCGCTTAGTTAATAAGCAGTAACGACGGCCTATTTGTAAGTTAAGGGTACGCTATTGTAGGGTCATGAGGTAGCGTTACGGCTTGCTAGATTTAAGATGTTTCTCGCATTACTACGACATAGAAAAAAATCATATAAACAAACGGACAATACGAGCTTCTTTAGCGGTATCGAAATATATAGTGAGCATACAATGTATATTTCTCCAGTGGTTATAGTTATGTTATTCTCATAGGGTAGGCTAGCTATAGTGTTATAAGCGTAGCCTCGAGGCATTAACTAGGGAGCTAAGACCTATCTAGACCCTAACGGGTAAGCCCGACACTAGCGCGAAGCCGGCTTTTTGCATCTTCGTAGCTACACTAGCACCGCACAACACAACTCTTTATTATGAAATACGTTTCACGCATCGATTAAGTGTAGTGCGTATAAAATAAAAAAATAATTACGTTCGTAGCTACTATAGTTGTCGAGTTCTTAAAATCTATTGTTTTAGACCCTAGCTAGTAAGCTTGTAACTTCAACTCTAGCTCGAACTACGACTAAGGTACGGCTTTAGGGCATAACTTTTTATAAGACGATTCGAGATTAACATAACTATAGTAGATATAAACAAGCGGTTTTTTTATAATTTACCGACGACATATTTAAGATGATTGCGCGTTTAAAATGAATACATATGTCGTTACAACACCTTCGTGTGTTGCGCGAAGCCTAGCGGATCGCCGTAAAGCGCGCTAGCCGGGGCAAGCCGTAACTGTAGCTTTAGATAAAGTACTAGCGATAGTAAGGTTAATATCGCGGCTACTACAACTCTAACTAACTTAATACAACTTACGCTAGATTTACCGTATTAACTTCTACCTTATTCATTACAAATCTATCGTTAAAAGCGCCGGATCGACCGTATAGCCCTCCTTAAGAACGTAACAACTGCGAAAGATCGCGCTATAGTCGATGCCGTGCGACTAGTCTTTATAGGCCGCCTTAAGAAACACCTTGAACTTAGCCTACTAGTTATGTTCACTATACTCCGGCATTATATAAGCATGCTGCCTAATCCACCTTTTTAGTAAGCGAAACGTCTTCTTAATTAGATTATAATCCGGTAAGTACGGCGGTAGAAACAGTATCCTTACGCTAGCCTCTTAACATATAGCTTCGATATCGACACGATCGTATGTTACGCAGTTGTCTATAACAATGACTAACCGTGGCGTAGGGTAGCGGCTACACTACGGTAGCACGTATAGCATTAACTATTCGATGAAATCTACCTTCTTTACGCTACTAGGCTTAATTAGCGGATTCGCTAGATATCCCTTAACACTATATACCGGCAACACGGTAAATCGCTCGCTGTAGTAAAGGTGTTAAGGATCGTATACCGGCATGCCTCGAGGACTCTAACTACGTGTCCGATAGGCTAGCTTATTACTATAGTATGTCTTATCGATATACACCAATTAGTCCTCCTTATGTTGCTGTAACAGGCCTTCGAACATCGCCCTCACCATAGGGTTACGCTACTCCGTAATGCGTAAGATCTTCTTCTTCGTAAAGTCCTTACTGCCTAGTAGTCGACTTATAGTCTATTTCGACACGAGAACACCGAATTCAGCGTGTAAGAAGTACACCAATTCCTCGGCCTAATATGTGCTCTTTTCTACGACTAGATCTAGTAACCAGTCGCGTATATATGGTTCGATTAACCGTGGTCTACCGCCCTTAGCTAGCTATACTGTTCTAGTCTCTTTAAAGCGCTTGATTCGCAACTAGATAGCACTGCGCGACCCCCTGTTATCTGCTAACAACAACTGAACTACTGCAGGTCTAGCCTAATCGTCTTCGAGACACTATTAAATAAGGTTCTGATCTTGGACGGATAATGGCGCTATAGGGGGTCGCGCAACGACGGCGAAGGCTCCGGACACGTAGACAACGAGTGCGCTGGATAGAGCGAGCAACAACACCTTATTTCTGGCAAAACTGGTGGTACTAAGGCTTCAAAATGAAGAGATACAACGATAATAAGGTATGGGAGGCTCAAGATCGATTTGCTAACTAACTGGGTAGGTCCGAATCCCCGCAGTCCCGACCCTTTTGCTCACTCGAATAGTTAAATTGCGCTTCATCCGCTTCCGAGTTTCATGTAGCAACTCTATTAATTCAAGCTCGTCAAGTCAGCCTCGAAGCTTTGAGATGGCGACGAAATTTTGTTGCCATGATGCGGTGCAGTGTCCTCACATGGCACGACTACCCTCCTCCTTCGTAATGTACTTTACTTACTAGAGTTAGATGCAACACTAATCTCTATAGAACTCCTATATAAGAAACATAGAGTTTACCTAGACAGACCATCTAAAATGCTGCTCTAGAAGGACAAGCCGGTAGGCTTAGTTAAGATAATGAAAAATGTTATTGTCTTTAGGAACCTTAGGGTTAAGAGGGGTTCTAGGAAGAATGAAGATAGATTAGTACTAAAAGGACTTACTACTCTTACATTTACTAAGCTAAGAACTAACACAGTTAGATGGCATTAAAGGCTTAGGTATATTAGGAGCACATTACTCAATACTACAAAAGAAGCAGTTAAGGGCCTAGAAGATGTTAATACTATAGAGTTAGGGCATTGTAAGACTTGTAAGCTTATAAGGTTATAAAGAGTTATTTTAAGAATCCCTAGGAGACCTGCACTAGAGGCATTAGATAAAATCCATACTAACCTAGTTAGTCTAATCACTCTACTCTCTTATAATAGTTACGCATATTGCCTTATACTTACGTGTACTAAAACTAGGATGAGATAGTGCTTACTACTTCTAAAGAAAAGTGATGCTTTAATAGCAATTAAGACTTGGCTTACTATAATATGGAACCACTATAAGAAGAAACCTAAGATCTGGTTCTTAGATAGTAGTAGGGAATTCAACAACATTAAACTTAGAACACATGCCTAACATAAAGGGATTAGATGGGATTTTGCATCACTATATACACCTAAGTAGAATAGAATTGCTAAACCTTCGAATAAAGTTATTATTAACAAGGCTAGAGCTATACTTATAGACTCTAGCTTACTATAGAACCTCTAGCCCCAGGCTATGGATTTCGCATACTATATTACGAACCGCCTCTTTAACTTAATAACAAAAAATGTACTATAGATTAACTTTAAGAACGACCTAGGCATTAATGTTAAAGAGATAGACTTAAGGAATGTAAGGAGGTTTGGATGTAAAGTATATAAACATAACGACAATTACACTAAGTCTAAAAAGTTCTCTATAAGGGCGGACATATAGTAGTATATAGGATTCTAGGGTAGTTTATTAACTAACTACCTACTGTGGAAGCTATAGTAGGAGAAGGGAAAATAGGTCTATAAGATAACCTATTCCCCCTATATAACTTTTAATAAAGATTTCTTATAGAACTCGCAATACTAAATCCCTGTAGGTAAGTAGGTTGCTTAGGGGGAGTAGATAGGGTAGACTGTTAAGAGCTCCTAGCTTACTGCTAGTAATAAGCATGCTGTCCTAGATAACGAGATCACCTTCCTTAGACATCCCTATAATAACCCTAAGGACCCTTACTATAAAGGTATTTATATGCCTCATAAAGGGCTACACGAGCTAGAAGCGAGTTACTAACCCTATAAACCTTTAAGGGGAGCTGTGCAGCTAGAGGGGGAGCTACAGCAGCATAGTAACTAACCTAAAACATAAAGGGCTTCGTAACAAGACTCCCCTAACTAAGATTAGTCTTAGGGGGAGTATAGGATAGAAGATTTACGTCTACGATTTAGAGACATATCTACCTAGCTCTAGGAACAGTCTCCTATAGAGCACACCTAGCTCTAGGAACAATCTCCTATAGAGCACACCTAGCTCTAGAAACAATCCCCTATAGAGCATAAGCCTTAGACTTTATAGTCTAAAGAGCCACACTAAGAAGACATAGCCCTAGCTATGTAAGAAGACCCTAATTAGGCTATGACACTATTCTACCCTACCCTACACATTAGTAAGAGGAAGAGAGATGGGACTTATAAGCCTATAAAGACTAAACAAGCCAAGGTCTATCCTAAGCTAACTAGGAGAAGTTTAAGATAGAATAGATCCCATTATGATTATAGTAAACTTAAGAAAGTATTCGCTGTAATAGCTATAGATAATGTAAAGAAGGAGAAGCTTACAGATCCTACCACCCTAACTGAAGCATTAAACAGACCTAATAGAGCTGAATACATTAGGGCAATTAGAAAGGAATTCAACTCCTTAGAAGACATAGAATATGTTGCATAGATCCTATTATAGAAAGTCCCTAAGGGTAGGAAACTGCTTATAGGAAAATGGGTCCTACACTATAAGTATCTTCCTAATAGGTCCATTAAGAAGCGTAGAGCTAGATGGGTAGTAAAGGGGTTTACTTAAAAGCAAGGGACAGACTATGTTAAAACCTTTGCTCTAACCCTAAGGCTACTAACAAGTAGGATTCTCCTAGCCCTATATATAGTTCTAGGCTAGAAGAGGAGACAGATTAATGTTAAAATAGCATTTATAAACCCTAACATTAATAGACCTTTATACATTAAACTACTAGAAGGGGTAGAACTTATTAAGAAAGATCTATTTAATAAAGTCCTAGAAATTAAGAAGGGACTATATGGATTGAAACAAGCTGCAAACCTCTAGTACTATGACGCTAAGGAAGCTCTAGAAGAATTAGGCCTAAAGAGACTTAATTCTAATGTATGTCTTTTTTAGGGGGAGAATTTTTTAGTTCTCCTGTATGTAGATAACTTTTAGATCTTTAGCGACAGTAATTAGAAGATTAACAAGTTCACTGCTAGACTAAAGAAGAAGTACTCTATTAAAACTGTTAACACTAACCTTTTCCTAGACATACAACTAAAGAGTAAAAAGAATGGAGATGTCTATGTCTCCTAAAAGCACTATGCTTTAGAGAAACTTTAGAAACATAGCCTAGACTTAGCTAAAAGTGTTAAGTATCCCCTTAACCGCCTGTATAAAACTCATAAAGAGCAATGCAACATATAGGATTATAATCTATTTAACACATTAATTAGGGAACTCTAGTACCTGGCTAACTAGACTAGGCTAGATATCTCCTATGTAATAAACCACTTAGCCAAATTCTTAGCTAATCCTTTAGTAGAACATATTGCTGCAGTAAAGCATGTTTAGAGATACATTGCTAGAACAATTAATAAGTGCCTAATCTTTAGAAAATACAATCCCTAAAGCTAGAGATCTACATAGACTCTAATTTCTCTAGAGATCCAATGTCACAAGCAGGTGCAAGCACGTGGTCGGATAAGGTACAAGTCGAATAGACGGTCTATCTAAGAGAGGCGCGGAGGGCGCGAGGTAGATATACACGCGCCAAGCCCTCGGGCCGGCTTAGTCAGCGGCGCGCGCGGGATCCACGCACGTGCGCGCGGGTCCAAGCGAATGATGGGCGCCGGTACGGTGACATCCAATAGGTAGATCCACCTTAGGACTCCTAGTCAAAATAGCTAGATGTCCTGTTATCTAGAAATCTAACCTATAGAAGGAGATAGTGCTATTAAGTACTAAAGTAGAGTATATGGCCTTGACTAAATGCTGTAGGGAAGTAATGTAGTTAAGAAATCTACTCTATAAAACCTAGAAAATAACTAACTACAAAGCTTAAGCCTTTAAGATCTTTATAGACAACTAGTCTACTATTAAGCTAGTTAGAGATTACATTAACTATAGAAGAACTAAGCATGTTAGACTAAGGAACCACTTTTGTAGACATGTTTATAAAGAAGGCTTAATTGTAGTTAAGTATATTCCTACTGCACAGTAGCTTATAGATTAGCTTATAAAGCTAAAGTTACTAAACTACATTCTCTAAGGGAGGCTTCTAGAGACTAACTACACTTTCATTTGTACATAGCAAGACCTTCATTTGTTCACAAGTATTTATAAAGCAATATCTCATTTGTTTAGAGACAGTAGAGGAAAGTTTTTATTAGCCTTAAGGGCTGGATTTATTTAGGGTATCGCATAATCGGGCAATAACGGCATACTAGGAATGCGAGAACTTCTTCTCGAAATCTGCCTAGTAGAAACAAGCCTAACGACAAGGCATTAAACAGCGGCCTCTTAATTTAATGACCTAAGACATAGAAGTGAACACAGCGACACTAGGGCGTAACTACTAGATAACGCGACTTACGAGGATTAAGACGCTAGGGCGGGAGGAAGAAGAGAACCTAGGGGGTTATCTAGTGGCACATCCGATAGGACGCTCTAGTCCTAAAGGGGCATCTCTAGGATACTATAAAAAGGGAAAGGAAGTTCGGGAACCTCCACGCTAGAGGGGATAGAGAAAGGAAGATCGATAGGGGGGTCGTCTAGCTCGAGTTCGTCGAGGGCCTTCCCGGTCGCATTATCGGTACGACGCTTAGCGAGACGCAGCTATTTCCGTACGCGAACCTTCTTTATGCGCTTTTTAGTAAGGCGCCGAAGAAGCTTAATTTCCTCCTCCTCTAGAGACTCTAGGTCGCGGCGGAGCTATTTACGAACGGAACGGAGTTTTTCCCATTAAGAGAAGGCTATAGAGACGTCGTAGGATTTACGATTGTGCCTAACACACTCGGAGCACTTCGAAGACCTCGGACCTACAATATAGGCGGGACGACTACCATTAGCTAGAGGCTTTAAGGAACGACAGTAAGAATAAGGAGCCATCTCGTAACCGTTTTCTTCGATATCTTTAACGAGACGTTTACGGCGGAGAGTTGATTTAGCTTATAAAGGACTAGGAGAGATGGATAAAAGGAAGGCCATCGTTACGCGATAGAAATAACGAAGAAAATGCCGGACCCTATAAGCTTCGGGACGAAGCTAGGCTAGAAGGGGGATAGTATTACGGTTTAATTCGTGGAGACATCTATAGCCACTCGTTAACCGAAGAGATTAAAGGAACTACTAGGACAAGAGCGCTCCCTCGCTACTCGACGAGAGCTAGGCAGAGCACGGAGAGTAGGACTAATTAGCTTACTTAGTCTAATTAGTTACGCTAAGACATAGTACTATATAGACAATGCTCTTTTATAAGTAGATAGGAGCCTCGTGCTCAACTTATTTTAAGTATACACTATATACTGTTTAGGACTACTACCTTCTTAACGAGTTTAAGACATCTCTATAAAGATCCAAGCCCGGTTAGGATAACGTACAGCGGTTCCTAACAATATCTATCTAAGAAACCTAAGTGTCGAACTTATCTCGGTCGCTATAGTAGTATTCCGGCTTACTAACCTTAAGGGTATTGTTACCTATATAAGTAGCTAAGGCATTAATAGTATCGTTCGCGGTCTAAGGTCGTCGGGCTCTACTTACTTTACTAGGGGCGGGTGTTCCCCGTTTACTCTATTGGTCTCCTATTATAGAGGGCGTTTAAAGCTATTAGGTTTAGTATAACCTAATAATATTATAAGTTAAGAAGATAAGCTTAATCGGGTTTATTCTCGGGCCGATAGGAAGTTAAGGGAGAGTAATAAAGTAGTAGCTATCTTATCTCGTAGAGACTAAGTAGCAGTAAGGTAGAGGTTATGTTATAGTATATTCTAAATAGTAATATTAAATAGTAAGTTAAACGCCTCGAAGCTATAAGGGCATCTCGACGTTCCTAAATACATAGGAGAATGCTTCTAGCTCGAAGCTCTTAGTAGGCGCGCTATATTGCGCTAGCTCGATATATCGTAGGCTCGATAGTCGTCGCGCTATTATAGCGTCGCGCTACGTTTTATTAGCTTATGCCGTCTCTATAAGCTATAAGGCATCGATTAGTTAGACGGGAGTCTTCGCTATATCGATCCGTAACATTTAGATAATAAGCTAGTAAGTACGATAGCTAGTAAAGTATTAGTTAAGAAGGTAAAGGAAGAGCGTACGAGTCTAGCTACGAGTTAAATTAGAGAGATTAAGAAGGAGTCCTTAAGCGAGACTATAGTAGTAACTAGTACCTTAAGCGAGTTAGTAGTAACTAGTACCTTAAGCGAGTCTATAGTAGTAACTAGTGCTTCGATAATTATATAGCTAGACTCGTAGCTAGACTTATAGCTATTACTTTAGAGTCTACCTAACGTTAACTAGCGTATAAAGGCACCGAGAAATAGGCTTATTATTAAGCTATCTACGAGGTAGCTAAGACCGAAAAAGTAGAGGGAAGTATAGACTCGTAGTATATAGATAGGAGGTAGACTACTTAATATTATATTATTAAGTGTAAAATATAGCGACTAACTCGCTACCTAGTAGACGGCTAATAAATTTAATTAAGCAGCTAATAGTACCCTCTAATTACTAAATACAATCCTCCGCCGCGACTAAGTAAGTCGATATATTATTAGTAGGGCGAGTACTAGACTCGCTAGCCTTACTAATCTTACTAGCCTCGCTAGCCTCGCTAGAAGTAGTTAAAACACCCTCGAAAGCCTTAAATAAACTATTACTAGACTTACTAGACTCGCTAGGCTCCTTAACTAATTTACGAGAGTTATAGCGAGCCTTCGCGTAACGTTACGCTTATAATACGCGTAAGTCTTATTAGCATTAGTAGTAAAGACTATATAGTATATACTAGCTCTCTTATACGTATCGTAGTCCGTCTAAGCCGGCTTACCTATTAATATAAGTTAGTATATATAGTATAGCAAGTCTACTATAAGACATATACCCTCTTTAGTCTCTATAATACGGCTAGCCTAGTTAAACTTACGTAAATTATTCTTCGTAACCTTTATACTACCCTTATCTATCTTCTACGAGTCTCCTAGCTATTATGCCTATATCGACTCGCTTACGTAGTAGAAATCGTTAGTACCGGCGGTACGAGGGCGTCGGTACATACTATAGGTTTATTAGTCTACCTACGTACGCCTAACGAGTCGGAATCGTACTTACGCTATCGTAAGCTATAGTAATAACCGCGTTTATAAGGGTAAGCGCGGATTAGGTGTACTATCGCTATTGCTATCGCTATCGCTATTATTATTGTTATTCTAAGGCTAATATCGCTAAGTAAGTCGTCTATAGTTAGATTTATATATATTGATAAGTATAGAGTTAAAGAAATAGTAATAGCAGTAGAAGTTAATATACCCGCCGCTATAATATAACAATAGTAAGTAAGGTAAGCTCCTTAATACTTACTATCTACTATTATTAAGGAGCCTAACTTACCTACGTAGTAGGAGGAATAGGCCACCGCCGCAACTCGCTACGATTGTAGGCGACAATAGCGAGTCGCAGTAGTATTGCTATTATTAATATTATTGTTGAGGAAGAGCGAGTGCAGCGAGTGAGGATTTCGAATAAGCGTAATTGCCGGTTTTGTAAGCCTAGGCCACCGTCTGCGGAGCATTGCCGGAGAATTGCCTTTGGATTCGCTTGCTCTTCGAGCTGGTCGCCCTCATTCCATTCACGTCTTTGCTCAATCATTGTCTAAAGAATCACTGCCTCAGTCATAACGAATACTCCTCGCTCTCGCTATGCAGTTCGTCAGCTCCAACACCATCAAAGCGACGCGACCGAAACGCGTCAAAGACATTACTTGCGCCGGCTGACAGCACTTGTTCCACCACCGCAAAGATGCCACGAACACTTCCATGGCTTACGGAGCCTTCAGCAAAAAAAGCCGCACCACGCAAAGCACAGTCAGAACGCAAGCGCTCCTCCTCCCCAGGCGATCTGGTCAATTCGGATCTCGAACCGATAGGCAGCAGCAGTCCGCAGCGCAGATCCAGGACGCGTGATACCCATCGCGAACCGTCCAGCTCTCCTCCCACGTCGGTGAAAGTCGCTCCCACGGTCGAGTACATGCGCGAGGGCTTCACCATGGACGACAGGTACATGATGGTCGAGGACGAGTTCACAACCACCGCTCGACTCTTCTCTTTGCCGTTGCACCAAGACGAATACGAGCGAACTAGGCGTCGTGCGAAAGCTCGTGGTACAGATACTTTGAAGTTGATTGGGCATGGCACTGATGGGAATGCGGGGAGTAGGGCGCTGAGGTTGAGGATGGAGGCGGAGGAGAGGGCGAAGAAGAGGAAGGCTGTTGCTGCGGATGATAGTGATGACGAGGAGGAAGAGTACATGGCGGATCCGCAGCTTGCTGGGTTGATGACAGCCAGTCAGAGCACGCCGAGGAAGAGCTTGAGGGGGTTTGCGAGTAACAGTCAGAGAACGCCGAGAATTGCGGGCGGGAGGACGAGGGATGTGGTAGGGGCGGAGAGGGTTTACAGGAGGGCGGACATCTCTGCAATTGAGGCAGACGTCGAGACGGAAGATGAGGACGAGGACGATCTCGATGTCTTGGCGCCCAAGACAAGGCCGACTGCGAGCGCATCTACGAAACACCGTGGCAAGGCCATCGAGGAGCGAACAACACCTGAGCCCGTCAAGAAGTCCGGCGTCTTCAA
Organism: Nothopassalora personata; assembly: GCA_033816765.1. Taxonomy (NCBI): domain Eukaryota; kingdom Fungi; phylum Ascomycota; class Dothideomycetes; order Mycosphaerellales; family Mycosphaerellaceae; genus Nothopassalora; species Nothopassalora personata. The sequence continues at coordinate 26,050 of JAVSIV010000026.1, forward strand.
GCAGTTCACCAACTCAGTGCAGGCCGAGCGTGAGCCGAAGAGGAGTCAGAGGCCGAGAACAAGATCGCGATCCCGAAGCTTTACACACCGCAACGATGACAAGCCCCCAGCGGTGCGCGAGCCGTGTCCACTTTCGATTGCCTCTCACAACGAGAACGATACAGAACCCCAGCCGAAACCCATCAAGATGTCAAGGACAGCCGCCATCCTTGCAAAACGACGAGAAGCGGAAAAGAAAGCCAAAGAAGATGGCATCTCGCCGGAGAAGCAGATCAAGCAAGAGCTAAAGTCACAAGTCCGCACGAAAGAGGAGCTAGCTAGCCAGACTCAAGGCAGACAGATCAAGCGGGAGCCATGTCCGTCGCCTGTCCGACAAGCTTTGGCGTCCAAATCCATGGCTCAACGCAGAGCGGCGCGAGCAAAGCAACAAGCAGAAGAGAAGCAAAGGAGCAAGATCGATGACATTCCAACTTTCTTGTATTGAGAGGATTTTGGATAAGGTACTGTCTGTTCTGGATGGAATATGCTAAAGATACTCCCACTGCCAAAGCTCTGACGAAATGCATTCCTTCCAATTTCCAGCATCCATCTCAATCTCCCATCTACCACTTCTCCAACATAGGCCTAATGTCAATCTCATTCGTAAAACACCGTCGACTCTGCGTATGCAAATTCCAATAACTCTCCGCAATATCGTCCGCCCCAATCTTCGCCTCCGGTGGCGAGTCCTTCAACCACTCCTTCGTACGTGGAATGTCAATAATTCCATCAATCACCGCATGTGCGACGTGGACGCCCTTGGAAGCAAACTCTTTCGCGATGGAGGTGGAGAGGGCTCGTAAAGCGAATTTAGAGGATGCGAACGAGCTCATCAGAGCGTTGGCTTTGACGGACGCGGTGGCGCCGGTGAAGATGAGGGTTGGTGGGTACTGCGCCCCCTTGTCCTCTGCATGCTTCAACAGTAATGGCAGTGCATTCTGCGAGAAGATAAATGCGCCTTTTACGGAGACTTCATGACCCTGTTGGAATTCTTCCACACTCTGTTCCAGGATCCCTTTCCGGACGAAGTTGCCAGAGGCATTGAAGATTGCTGCCGCTGCTGGGGCATCGCCGTATTCTTGTCTTATTTTGGAGAAGGCGTTCTTTACGGACTCCTCGGAGGAGACGTCGGTGCTGATTCCGATGGCTTTTCCGCCATTGCTGTTGATCTCTTGCGCGAGAGATTCGTAGTTCTCGGCGGAGCGGGCAAGAAGCACGACTGGGTAGGATTTGGAGAAGCGCCGGGCTACTGCTGCGCCGGTTCCAGGACCGACGCCCGCGACTATGGCGATGGCTTTGGTGGTCATGGTTGTTGTTACGGGTGTGAGGTGGAGGGAGAGTTGGGTTATGCGGGGATGAGTGGTGGAAGACAGGTTGATGGTGGGTGTGGTGGAGATATTGGGGTGGTATGAGGGAGAGGTTGAGTACGAGGTGAC
>JAVSIV010000032.1:0-20129 GCA_033816765.1 Nothopassalora personata
TGGCAGCGTGCTGCTGAAGCTAAGCTGCAAGCATCCAAGTACCGTACAGTAAAGGACTCCCTTCAAAACGTCCAGAGCTGGCTGAAGAACGGCGCTTGGACATATGTCGACTCAAAGATTCCTAGTCTCACCAAGTCCACGGATGGCACAACTACCCAGTATGCCTCCGTTGATGAGATGATGGAGGATCTGGCTAAGCGCTACGGCACCCGCAACGCCCACGCCAACGCCATGACCAAGCTCAACACTCTTCAGCAAGGCGACAAGGAGAAGTTCAGCGACTTCTACCCATCCTTCCGCGAGAACGCCGACATCGTCAATCTGGACAACGGCGCCGAGGAGAAGAAGCTCGAGAAGGACTTCTTACTCCGCAAGCTGAATGCGCGCTACGACAACCGCATTATGAACGAGGATACGGCCAAGATGACTCTCGAACAAGTTGTCTCAGCACTGTACGATTACGAGGACAAGTTTGAAGCCTACGACCTTAAGCACGGCAAGACCAGCAACAAGACCCAAGGTGACAAGAAGAACACCAAGGGTGGCGATGACAAGAAGGATAGCACTTCGAGCGGTGGAGGCAACACGAACACCACTACCAACCCGAATGCTAAGACCAAGTGGGCTGACCGTCCTCAGCAGTATCAGCACATCCAGCCTCTGGATGCGACTCGAGCCCAAGAATGCATCGACCAGAATCGGTGTCTGAAGTGCGAAGAAGAGGGACACCGCCGCGTTGACACAGACCAGTGTCCACTGCGCGATGTTGCCCGCCGTCCTTTCGCACCAGGTTACAACCCAAGCAACAACCGTCGCAATGGTGGTGGCAATGCCAACAACAACGGCGGCGCGGGAAACGCCTAGTCCACTCTGTGAGCGCAACACACAGTGGACCGCACGAGTCACGAGTACAAGAGCATGAACATGAGCAAGGACCTCCTGAGAGAGGCAAGGTTTTGAGCATATCGGCACACTCCCTGCTGGCTGCAAACCACTCTGTAGATGAACACAATCCAGTGATAGCTTCTCATTTGGTTATGCCATGCACAGTGAATGGAAAGATCCCTGCTCAAACCTTTCATGATGATGGTGCTAACTCTACGTACTTCGACATCGACTTTGCGCGCAGAAATAACCTTGATATGATACAACTGCCCAACCCCATGGGGCTGATGTTAGCAGACGGCCAACCTGCTAGTGACCTAATCACTCACAGAACAACGGCACAGATCCAGATCGGCGACCACGTGGAGACAAGGTCTGGTTACTGCGCATCACTGGAATATGATGTAGTCCTCGGCCGACCCTGGCACGACGAGCATCAGCCTGTGTTCCACTATGCGTCAGGAACCATGACTCTGTTCTCAGCCTATTGCCGCGCCAACTGCTTGAGGAGCACTGAACCCGTATGCGTGCAGTCTATCAACGACAAAGGAACCACGCCGGTGTGCATCCTGCAGACCGAAATGCCAGTGCTCGAACCCTCCAGATCCAACTTCGCTAACTACGTACGACCTTACGTAGAGGATGAAGATGAACCCGTCCCAGCTGTGGTTCAGGAGACACACAACACGAAGGCAGCCATGCGGCATGCAGTAGACCTTGAAGAAGAACTGGAAGCATCACACCACGCCCGTAAGCCATTACCTGCTGATGGTCCTGACACTCTGAAGCGTCCGGCTCGACACACCAAGAAGGCGCCGAAGCCTATGCCAGAAGAACCCGAGATCGATATCAAACCCATCACGGCAGAGGCGCTTAGGCGAATGAGTCGCAGGCAAGGCTGTGAAATTCATATGATGTGGATGTTTGATCCGAAAGAAGACCTTGACAAACAAGTCGCTCGCGATCCCCTCTCAGCTTGTGCGCTGAAGGCATTCGGCATGCGAGCTAAGCCCGTAAGAGGAGGCACGGCTGCGATGTTGGTGGACTCCAACACTCAGGAGAACATGGACAGATTGGAGAAGTCCCCGGGTGATTACACCCAGCGACAACTCAATGCATCTGCCGTGTCAGCCGACGACTATCAGCGATTCATGAACGGCAAAGACAAAGACCAAGATCCTACCCCTTTGCTGCCGGTTGAATTCCGAGAAATGGCCAGACTGTTCAGCCGCAAGGAGGCAGACAAGGTGCCACCAAGGAGACCAGGTGTGGACCACGAGATCAAACTGAAGAACGGTCAAACCCCTCCGTTTCGAAGACCATACTCCTTCTCCGCTCGGGAAAACGAGGTCATTAAAAAATGGGTCGATGACCAGCTCGAAAAAGGCTTCATCCAGCGCAGTGTGTCACCAGCAGCAGCACCTGTTCTGATAGTAAAGAAACCAGGCGGAGGACTCCGCGTTTGTGTCGACTATCGTGCACTGAACGCGCTGACCACAAAGAGCAGGTACCCAATCCCTCTCTTTCAGGAAACGCTAGACCGCATTGCAGGCGCGCAATGGTTCACTAAGCTGGATGTCATTGCAGCATTCAACCGTATCCGCATTGCAGCAGGGGATGAATGGAAAACGGCATTCACTACTAGGTATGGGCAGTTCGAATGCGTGGTTATGCCCTTTGGATTATGCAATGCGCCAGGAACATTCCAATCCTTCATTAACGACACTCTGAGGGAGTTCTTGGATGACTTCGTATCATGCTACCTGGATGATGCACTTGTATTCAGCAAAACCAGGGAAGAGCACGTCCAACATGTGCTAAAGGTTCTAAGAAAGCTCGACGCTGCTGGACTGCAGCTCGACATCGACAAGTGCGAGTTCTTCAGACATGAGACCACATATCTTGGCGTGATTATTACGAACGAAGGCATCAAAATGGATCCAGCCAAGATCGAATGCGTGAAGAACTGGCCTACTCCCGCCAACGTTACCGATATTTTGTCGTTCACGGGGTTTGCCAACTTCTATCGGCGGTTCATCAAAGACTTTAGCAAGATCTGTTTGCCCATGACCAAACTCACGCGCAAGAACGTACCATGGGAATGGTCAGAGTCGTGCCAACGAGCATTCGACGCGCTGAAACAGGCATTCATCGACGCCCCTACACTGAAGCACTTCTATCCAGGAAGAGAAACGATTCTCGAAACAGATGCCTCGGATTACGTGACCGCAGCAGTCCTTTCTCAACGAGATGAGAATGGCGTACTTCATCCGATCGCATACATGTCCAAGAAGATGGATCCGCAACAGTGCAATTACGACATCTATGACAAGGAGCTTTTGGCGATCGTACAAGCTTTCGAAGAATGGCGCCCGGAGCTAACCGTCAACGAGTACGGCACTGACGACTACGAGAATCTGCCAGACCCCGACTCTGCAGAGGACAAGCCTACTCTCGTGTATTCTGATCACAAGAACCTTGAATGGTTCATGAGTACGAAACAGCTTAACCGAAGGCAAGCTAGGTGGGCCGAGTTCCTGTCCCAATTCTTCTTCAAGATAGTGTACCGACCAGGCGTACAAGGCACGAAGCCGGACAGTCTCACACGGCGCTCACAGGACCTTCCTGTGCCTGGCGATCTTACTGATCCGCGCAATCAGCAACAACATCAGATATTGCTTGGGCCAGACCGGGTTCTGAATCTGTCCTCCACGAGAGTCCTTAGCGCCTCCGCCAACGACGTCGTGACTCCGCTCACCACCGCCATCCGAGAATTGTATGCGCAGCCAGAGGCAGAGGAGGCCGTCCAACAACTGGAACGCGATGAGCCATGCACGCTGCTACGAAAACATCGTATCGACGACCGTCATGCAGTGCCAGTTGGGGGAATGATATACATCAAGAACATCTATGGCGGATACAGCCTGTTCGTTCCACCAGAGTCAGAAGATGCCCTTGATGAAGGAGAAGTGCCGGTGCGCACTCGCATCGTGCAAGCTTTCCATGACCATGCCGCAGCGGGCCACATGGGAGATGAAAAGACTTACGAACTCGTTGCTCGCAATTATACTTGGCCAGGCATGGCTCGTTTTGTCAAGAAATACGTCCGAGCTTGTCGCACTTGCCACACGAACAAGAGCACCAACATCCAGTACCCTGGACTGTTGAAGCCGTTGCCTGTACCATTCGGCGCATGGGAAGACATTGCTGTCGACTTCGTCGTCAAACTGCCGGAGGGGAAGAGTGCGGTGGATGGACGAACATACGAGAACATCATGACGGTCACATGCCGCCTTACCAAGGAAAGACACATCATTCCTGTCCTCTCGATGACCGCCGAACATTGTGCCTTGGTGTTCTTGAAGTACGTGTTCAGCAGACATGGGCTTCCCAAGTCCATCGTCTCAGATCGCGGCACGCAATGGGTATCGGCCTTTTGGCGAAGGATCTGTGCCCTCCTAGGCATCAACCAGAAGCTCTCATCTTCATATCACCCGGAGACGGACGGCCAGTCGGAGAACACGAACAAGGTGATGGAACAGTACCTCCGCATGTTCGTCAATTACGCTCAGGATGACTGGCCGGATTGGGCCCCGTTGGCCGAGTTTACTGCTAACAACGCCGTATCAGCTACAACAGGGGTATCACCGTTCTACGCCAACACAGGACGTAACCCACGCTTTTCCGAGCTCCACCTCGAGCTCCCAATGCCACTTATGCCACACAGGCAACGACTCGACGCGGAGTCAGCAGACAGGTTCGCAAGAAAGATGCATGACATGCAGGAGTTCCTACGACAGCAAATGGCCCTCGCCCAAGCCGTCCAAGCCGAATACGCAAACCAAAACCGTACACCAGCACCACGATACGTCGAAGGTAACGAGGTATGGGTGAGCACCGAGAACTGGGAGATGGAGAGACCGTCTAGGAAGTTGGACGTGAAGTGGTCAGGTCCGCACGTGATCACGGAGGTGCTGCCGGGGAACACCTATAAAGTGGAGCTGCCGCCCACTATGAATATTGACAACCGCTTCCACTCACACCTTCTAGCACCGGTTCATCCTCCAGTCGAAGGGCAAGTACAACCTGCGCCTCCACCGATACGAATCGTGGACGACGAACAACACGAAACCAACCCAGCCGAGCCCGACTTTTGGGAAGTGGAGGAGGTGTTGGATTGCAAGAAGAGATGGCCGAGAGGAAGAACACCTAGAGGTGGTGTGAAAGAGCCATATTATGAGTACTTGGTGAAGTACGTTGGATACCTAGAACCATCCTATGAAGCTGCGGGCCAGGTCATTGAGACAGCCGCCGCCTCTGTCGCCGACTTTCACCATAACCATCCTCGAGCAACCAGACCACCTGGTTTTCAACCTCCTGCAGACTGGGTTGCCAATGAGGATGCCACGGGCATGCGACTGGCGCGTGACTCAGCACTCAATGCAGCAGCGATGGCTCTGATGCCGGTGGGACCTGGACTCAGGACTTGTGAGAAAGAGAGCGATACGCGTCGCGATGACGATCTTTCTCGACAAACAGACCAAGTAACAGGAGTGGATCTGCTGATTGGCGCGAGTCATGACGACAGTGAAGCTGATGCGCATCAGATCGCAGTGTGTAGCCGCCTGGATGGCGCGAGTCACTACGGCACAGGGTACCTGTGTGAAGAGCTGGGTACACACACCGAGAAAGACACCGTCCGGACAGTAGCTGAGGCTGCTGCGCCGTGTCGCCGCGAAAGTCTGCCTGCGTTACGTAGCGTCATAGATGGTTACGCGGAGGACGAGGAAGTCGACACTGTGACGGATGATGAGTTGATAGACGACGAGAAGTTCGCGAAGGCAATGATGGATACGATGGATAGGAGAGGACAGAGTGCTCCGGAGCGCACTCTCAGAGGGGGGGGTAGTGTCACCGTACCGGCGCCCATTCACCTCGATCCGCGCGCACGTGCGTGGGCACCACAAGCGCGCCGCTGACTAAGCCGCTGACTAATCGGCTTGGCGCTCCCTTAAGTATCTCGCGCTCTCCGCGCCTCTCTTAGATAGCTATCTATTCGACTTGTACCTTATCCGACCACGTGCTTGCACCTGCTTGTGACAGTAATCTAGAAAAGAACTCTATACGGCTTACTATAAGCTAATACCTTAAAGACACTCTATAGGCAGAACTGCATCGAGATACTATTAAGAAGGACTTTAAGCAAGTCATTTAGAACTCTACTAGGAGAGATAGACCTATGTCCTAGCTCCGAGACTACACCGCTCTTTCTTTACCCTACTAAGTAGGCCTTAGTATCTATACCTACGAACCTTACTATTCTACACTAAAAGCCTTAGTAGGACCTAAGCTACGACTTTGAAGCATATATACCTTGTTTCATTACATTCAATTTATTATAGATTTATACTAAGAGAAAGGAGAAGAGAAGGGAAGCAAAATCCCAATTCTTAGGAGAGACAACTAGAAGAGATAGTTCAACCTTTAGAGATATAAGATGGAGAGCTAGTTAGCATTCTTTACAATTAATAACCTATTAGAAGTGTCATTTAACAACATTAAGGGCAAGAACCTAAAACTCTAGGAAGAGACTAAGATTAAAGAGATTCTTAATGCACTAACATAGACAAAACAAAATGCAGCTTATAGCTTTAGTATCCTAAGTAGGATTATAGAAGAAGATGAATTTAAGCTTAAGGGCTCTTACGAATCTAGAAAAGCTACTAAGATATAGGTATATCTCTAGAACAAGTATAGCTAGGTGTTACTAACCTATGTACATAAGCTTATAAAACAGTTTATGAACTTTAAGATAAGTGAAGAGTTCACTATTAGATCTGCATAGGCACACCTAGTGTCTCTTAGAAGGAGGATTGCTAATGTTAACCTAGAGGGCTAGTACTATAGGAAAGCTAATGTAAGAATAACCTAGCTTTTAAGCTTACTACTACCTAACTACTATGTAGCTAGGGATACCATTATAGCTTAGCTAAAGATGGATTATAAAAGGACCTTAAAGATCCTTAAGGCTTAAGAGGCTAGATTGAATCCCTCTAAGGCTAAGTATAGTATAGTAGCTACCTAGGTTAGGCCCTTAGGTTAGGTAAGATCACTTTCCTACCTTCTCTATAAGAAGGACCATCTCATTAAGGACTGCCCTAGTCTCTCTAAGGCAAAGAAGGTCCTTAGATCTCATTCCTAAGCACCATCCTCCTAGAATGTAACACATATTAAGAAGAGAAGATCTCTACTACCATCTTTAAGAAGAGCACTAAGAGAGAAGTCCTCTATAGAGGAACTTAAGAAAATAGTAAAGAAACTTAGCTCTAACATGCTATTACTCTAGAAGAACTAGGCCTAGTCTCCTTCCTCTAAAATAAGAAAGACTAGGAAAGGTTTCTCTAGCTAAGAGCTACCTAACTTATGCAACTTATCCTAGAAGACAATGTCTAATAATAACAAGTATAATAAAGTAGCTTACTCAACTGTAGAAGTCTAAGGCAAGTTCCCCTTATTAGAGTAGTTACTTAATTCTTATGCTTCATCCTATATAACTAACTAGAACTGCCTCTTTAGATCCATGACTCCCTTAATAAAGAAGAAATGGATCAAAGTAGGAGGTAGGCATTTGTTAGCTACTTATATTAGGACTATAGAGATAAGTAGGAGATCTAGTAGGAAAGTTGTTTTAGAAGATGTTCTACTTATACCTAAGCTAGGGGTAAACCTAGTTTCTTAGAACCAGTTTAGTAAGCAGTTTAGTGTCTAACCTCCTTTATTTTCTCTTATATCCCCCTCTAGCTAAACTGTTGTCTAGACAAGGCTCCTTAGGGGGGTTCTATTTATTAATAAGATTTCTCCTCTACTATAAGAAAGGGCACATCACTTATTATATGCACTACTAATAGAGAATGCCTTTATAACTACTAAATTAGAGACTGACCTAAAACAGTAGGAGCTTTAGTATAGAAGATTTACACACTTTAGGAAGAACTTACTCTAGAATCTTTATAAGGTAATAGACTTAAAAGAACCTATTCCTATTCCTAGGGATAGCTTCCACTAGTATAGAGTGTGTTCAATAGTAAAGATAAAGAAGTATAAAGGTAAAGTTACTAAGAGAAGACCTAAGAGACTTGCCCTTATATCCATTAACATATGTAGTCTACTACTAACCTTAAGGCTAGGGTTCAAATACTAGCTTAAGATTGTTAACAACTTCTCTAGAAAAAAGTGGACCTATCCTCTTAAGAAAAGAGAAGATGCTCTAGTTACTCTCTAGAACTGGAAGATTAAGGTAGAGAGGAAATCATTAGTACAGTTAAAAGTAGTTAGGTGTTATGTCTCGTTCTAGGGCTAGTCTTAAAGGAGAGATAAGTTAAGTCACGTGGCGGTATTCTTTAGAGAGGCTAAAGTAAGCTAAGCGAAGATAAATGATTAGAGTAAGAGTTATATTCCAATTAGTGAGATAGTAACATAAGTTGAACGCATTAGAACCATAAGGGTTTTTAGCGTTCCTAAATATAAAGGAGATTCGCGGCGTAGAGCCTATAGCTTAGTATAATTACCTTAATTAGTCCTACTAATTATACTAATTACACTAATTAGTCCGCGAAGTGATTAGTGTCACGTGCGTCTAGATGATTAGTATTACGTGTCTCTAAGTGATTAGTATTACGTGTCTCTAAGTGATTAGTGTTACGTGTGTCTAGTCGGGGCTACCGTTTAGACTAAACCGTAACACTATCCCCCTTCTAGCCTAGCTTAGTCCCTTAAGCTTACTTATAACGAACGGTATCCTCTATGTATTCGCGTATAGCTTCTTCCCTTTACGATGCCTATCCACTAACGCCCTTCTAGTACTATCCGTCGCCGCCGTCTCTACGAGTTCGTTAAATCTACGGGAGAAGTTATAGTTAAGAAATGCTCCACGTGTGAAAAGCATAGTCGCGTATGTAAAGTGCACATTCGTTCCGGGAAGTGTAGTAAGTGTCTTTGTCGCGGCTAAAGGTGCGATATAAGAGTAACTTAGTCGGAGTTTAAGAGGTTAGTAGAGGAGAAGGCTCGTCTTCGTTAGAAAATCTAGGAGTCTCGGTCCGCTTAGGAGGAGGCGATACGGGTTCATAAGAAGGCTCTCGAGGACCTAAAGATTGCTCGCGCGCGCGAGGAGCGCTTACGTTAGTAGATGGATCTAGTAGATCGTCGCGCCGAGGAGGCGATTTCCGTCGAGGAAAGGGAGATCGAGGAGTAGGAGCTAGAAGAGGCTTCTTTACTTCCTTCGGATATCCCTTATAAGGGTCTAGCTCTTAACTTGTCACTAGGCACATAGGGTGCTATTAAGGGTCTCGGTAACGAGTTCTAGGAGGTGCCCGAACTACTTCCCGCGGGTTAACTTATGGGTCTTTGTTTTTTCTTATAGTATTCTCGGATCTTTTATTAACAGTTTTATAGGTTCTTTTCTAGTTCCTAGGTATTTTCTAATTCGTCGTATCCTTCCCATTTAATAAGGTATCGCTAACCTTTCTTATCTAGGATTCTTTTAACTTTAAATTCGTTTTCTGCTTCCGGCTCGAAATGGAAGCTTTTCTAGTAAGGTGTTTCGGCGTCCGCGGGTTCTAACTTAGAGATATAGAAGACTAGGTGGATTTTTGCGTCTAGTGGTAGTCGTAGTCGATAGTTAACTAGTCCTACGACTTTATCGATTAAAAATGATCCGACCTTAACGTAATCTAGTTTCTTGGTCTATCTTCTTATTCTTAAGTTTTTTATAAGGAGATAGACCTTATCCCCCTCTTTTAGTAGAGGTGCTATTTTTCTCGTGTCCTACCGTTATCGAGACAGTTTTTGTTATGTATCTTCGATCGCCTTACGTGTTTCTTTATGCACTTCCTTAAGAGTATCCGTCGTCACGATCGCTCTTTCGGCTTATAGGTAGGATCTAGGTGTTCCGAATAGGTTAGGATCTTTACTAAAGTTCGTATAAAATAGTGTCGTTAAAGTTGTCTCCGATTTATGGTTGTTTAGTACGATCTACGCTATTGGTAGTAATGAAACCTAGTTGTTTTGTGCATAATTGATGTAGTATCGTAGGTATTGTTCTAGCGTTTAATTTATCCTCTCGGTTTATCCGTCCGTTTCTAGATGATATGCCGTTAATAGCTTATGTTTAATTCCGATCGTTCCTATAAGCGTTCTCTAGTAATTCGATGTAAATAACTTATCTCTATCCGTTATGAACGCTTAAGGGAATCCGTAGTATCGGATAAGTCTATCTAGTACGAGGTATCCGAGCTACTCTACATTGTATGTTTCTAATGTAGGAATGAAGTGTGCGTATTTCGTAAGTCTATTAACTATAACTAGTATTATGTCGTATAGTTGTTTCGTAACTTAATCTTTTAACGGTAGGAGTTTCGTAATAAAGTCTATTATAACCTCGTCCTATGGTTTCATCGGTAGTGTCCTAAACTGTAGGTGACTATATTTTGCATGTCTCGTAGCCTTGTTTCGTTAATAGTGCACGCATTACTTAATGTAGCGTAGTACCTTTTGCCTCATTTATAGGAATGAGAAGCTACGTTATATTAGGTCTATTGTTTTCGAAGTTCTAGGGTACCTATATATTAGTCCGTCGTGATGTTATCGTATATATTCTTCTTCTCGGTCCTTAGGTACTTAGTATTTTCCTTACGATATAGGGAATTGTTCGTCCTTATCGCCTAGTATCCGTACGATGTTATTAAATTCTCTCGTGTTTATACTAAGACTTCCGTCGAGGTTTGTCTTTAATATCTTATGTTACACTAGTTCTTTTCCTTCTATGTAGTCGCTTCTTCGGCTTAGCGCGTTGGCGCGGCCATTCTCTTGTCCTAGAGTATATTTAATTTCGAACTTATACTGTCCTAGTAGCTCCGACTAGCGGGCTTGCCTTCGGGTAAGTTCTTTCGTCGTCGTGAAGTACGTGAGATTCTTATAGTTAGAAAGAATCGTTAACTTCGGTAGGCCCTCGATATATACTCTCTAATGTTACATAGCAGTAACAATAGCTAGAAGCTCTTTATTATGGATGTCGTAGTTCTATTCCGCTATAGTCATTTTCCGGGAGTAATAGGCTACTAGGTGTCTCTACCCGTCGTGTGTCTATGTTAGACACGCGCCTATTACTATATTAGACGCATCGGTCTCGATGTGGACTTCCTTGCTACTATTAAATAGTCGAAGCGTAGGGGCTAAAGCGTATTGTTCCTTAAGTTTCTTAAATGCTTTAATCTATTCCTTTCTCTATTTCTAAGTAACATCTTTCCTCGTAAGCATCGTTATTAGTACTACTGTCTTTACGTAGTCCTTAATGAATTTCCGGTTATAGTTCGCTAGTCTAAGGAATAATTATACGTCCTTAACTGTTTTCGGTTCTAGCTATTCTCTAATTAACTATGTCTTCGTAGGGTCGATTGTTATCCCTATAGTGCTAATAATAAAACCTAAGAATTTAACTTCTTTCTTATAGAATTCGCATTTCTCGGGTGCTGTCTTAAATCCTAATTGTGTAAGTCGTTCGAAGACGTCCTAGACTTGTCTTATGTGTTCCTATAGGGATCCTTTCGTGTAGACTAGTATGTCGTCCATGTACGCGATAACGTATACGTCGAGTAGGTCTCTAAGTGTCTCGTTAATAAGGTCCTAACAGGATGCGGGTACGTTAGTCAATCCTATTAGCATAACTAAGAACTCGTAAAGTCCGTATCTTATCCTAAAAGCGGTCTTCCATTCTTCTCCTTCTACTATTCGTATAGCGTAGAAGGCATCTCGTAGGTTAATCTTCGTATACTAGTCCGATCCGGTTAATCTATCTTATGCTTCTTCGATGTTAGGTAGCGGGTATCGGTTCTTAATCGTAATCTCGTTTAACTTCCTATAGTCTTATACGAGTCGTAACTTCCCGTTTACTTTTAGAACGAACATGTATAGAGTTCCTACACTTAAGGTAGATCTTCTTATCTATCCTTTAGCTAGCTTCTCCTTTAGCTATTCTCGTAGGGTCTATAGCTCTTTCTTAGACATTTAATATAGGGGTCCCTATAGAGGCTCTTTCCCTAGCTAAATGTTAATCTTATAATCCTATAGGCGGTACTTAGGTAAGGCGGTTTTGCCTCTCTCCTCTTTAAAGAGTCGCGACCACTTACAATACTCCTTAGGAATACTTAACTCTAAGATGTTAGTATTCTTCGATAGTGCGTTACTTCTATCTATAAGGGGCAGCCTAGTAGCTAACCCTTATATGTAGCCTTACATATAACATGCGGTCGCGACCGGCTACTAAGCCGTACGTAACACGTATACATACACCTTACGACGCGCGTTGCGTCTTAAATAAAAGGTAAGAATTAGTTCATCTACGACTAGTAGGTCGTGGGCGTGCTATACATTGCGACATCCCTTAACAGTTCTAATTCTTCTCTTCGTTATAATCTATATATGCTATAGAGTCCGAACGTAACGATAGTAGCGCTACGCCTACGGCGCCCCTAAGCCCTAGGGCCTAGCAATAAGCGAGGCGCGTAGCCTTAGTCGTAAGGAGGGATGCCCTTCGGGCAGAGGTTAAGGAGAAGGGGATATAGAGGGAGATTAAAGAGTTAGAGATCTTACGGGACGTAAGCGTGCCGCCGGCGGACCCTTAGGGCGAATCCGGCAGAGAACTATCCCCTACTCCGCCTCCCCCTCCTCTATCTATAGTAACTGACGATAATATCGTAGCTCGAGGCGCGGTCGCATCGTATACGACACGTTTACGTCTTAAAGAACCTACGCCTTTTAGAGGGGACTCGATTAAGAAAGCACGGGTATTCCTAAGGGAGCTCTCTCTTATCTTTACCCTCTTAGGCGGCACGTATGCGACGAACGAGTTAAAGGTCCTATATAGGGTTATGTACCTAAGCGGAGAGGTAAGTAAGCGATAGTACGCTAACTATAGCGTCCTTAACCTTAAAGGGTATATATACTAGGACTTTAAGGAGTTCTGTCGAGACGTATACGGTAACCCTATAAACCGCGTACTTAACGTAATGTTAGAGTATAAGGCGGTAAAATAGAAGGATAACTAGATAGTACGTTAGTTTACGACTAAGCTAGATGTTATAAAGGATTAGTTAGGGGACTATACGGAGGCGTAACGTATACGGTACCTACTAGCGAAGCTTACGCCTCGCTTACGGTCCGCTATCGTTAGCTACTATAATATCCCTACGACTAGAGGAGACCTAGTAGTCCTAGCCTCGCGTATCGAAAGCACCGAGCGCCGAGGTAGTAGCGGAGGGTACGACCGCGAGTAGTATATACGTCGTAAGCGTAAAGCTAAGGGCGTATATAAGCGGGCCGATCGCCTAAAGTAATAGAAGTAGAGTTAAGTACCGGGCGCCTCGGGTACGAGTTAGTAGCGAGACGCCGGTAGCTCGTCTTTAACTAGCTAGAAGTCGAAAGTAGAGTACTACGGCTACGGTAGGAAGGGTTACTATAAGACGGAGTGCCGGAATAGACACCTATGGAAAGACTGCGACGCGTGAGCGGTTCGTAGGTTAGAAACTGTCGAGGCTTTAACTAAGAAGGGTAGCGACTAGGGAAAAGGTAGAGGACTAGAAGTGGGTCGCTCCTAAGTCTAAGTTTTCCTAAAGTCGACCCTTTAAGGTAAGTGGATGTGTGTCTAGCGCGTCACTTACGACTAGGGAAAAGGTAGAGGACTAGAAGTAGGTCGCTCCTAAGTCCGAGTTTTCCTAAAGTCGACCCTTTAAGGCGAGTAGATGCGAGTCCAGCGCGTTACTTACGAGGCGTAGTCGAGACTCGTAAGGGCTTTCGCGAGGCTACGTTTCTCCTAGATAACTATACGGATCTTAGCCTAGTGTCGTATAAGTATATACTCCGACATTAAATGCAACCTATTAATAGGGTAAGGCTACTAAAGTTAGAGTCGTATGCGTATAACCTAGGGTATTGCTACGGCGCCTTTACGGTTCGGCTACGACTCGCTAATAACGCGGGAGTAGAGCGCGTAAGTGACGCTATCTACTACGCAGTACCTATAGGTAGGCCATTAGTAATTTTAGGTAGACCCTAGCGGTATCGTAATCGGATAGTGAAGGCCGATAAGGATAACTAGTAGTACTACGGTATAGAGACGCCTACGATTTAGTAGCGTAACGCACGCGAGTTCCTTAAGGATCTCGAGAGCTTAAAGTAGGTTTATACGATAAGTGTTCGGGCTATTACTATAGTAGTACCCGAAGGAGAGGGCCCCTCGTAGCCTAAAGAATTTATAGACTTCCGAGATGTATACGTACCTAATAAGTAGGCGAAGCGTAAGATACCCGACGGGGTTAAGCAGCGATTAATCTCGTTAAAGGAAAGAAACCCCCTTTTAAGCCGCTGTACTACTAGTCCTTAACTGAGCTAGAGGCCTTAAAGGAGTACCTTACGTAAGCAATAGAGAAGGGGTAGATTAGGCGATCCGTAAGCGAGGCGGGTGCGCCTATCTTGTTCGTACTAAAGAAAGACGGTACCCTTAGGCTCTATATAGACTATAGTGTCACAAGCAGGTGCAAGCACGTGGTCGGATAAGGTACAAGTCGAATAGATAGCTATCTAAGAGAGGCGCGGAGAGCGCGAGATACTTAAGGGAGCGCCAAGCCGATTAGTCAGCGGCTTAGTCAGCGGCGCGCTTGTGGTGCCCACGCACGTGCGCGCGGATCGAGGTGAATGGGCGCCGGTACGGTGACACTACCCCCCCCTCTGAGAGTGCGCTCCGGAGCACTCTGTCCTCTCCTATCCATCGTATCCATCATTGCCTTCGCGAACTTCTCGTCGTCTATCAACTCATCATCCGTCACAGTGTCGACTTCCTCGTCCTCCGCGTAACCATCTATGACGCTACGTAACGCAGGCAGACTTTCGCGGCGACACGGCGCAGCAGCCTCAGCTACTGTCCGGACGGTGTCTTTCTCGGTGTGTGTACCCAGCTCTTCACACAGGTACCCTGTGCCGTAGTGACTCGCGCCATCCAGGCGGCTACACACTGCGATCTGATGCGCATCAGCTTCACTGTCGTCATGACTCGCGCCAATCAGCAGATCCACTCCTGTTACTTGGTCTGTTTGTCGAGAAAGATCGTCATCGCGACGCGTATCGCTCTCTTTCTCACAAGTCCTGAGTCCAGGTCCCACCGGCATCAGAGCCATCGCTGCTGCATTGAGTGCTGAGTCACGCGCCAGTCGCATGCCCGTGGCATCCTCATTGGCAACCCAGTCTGCAGGAGGTTGAAAACCAGGTGGTCTGGTTGCTCGAGGATGGTTATGGTGAAAGTCGGCGACAGAGGCGGCGGCTGTCTCAATGACCTGGCCCGCAGCTTCATAGGATGGTTCTAGGTATCCAACGTACTTCACCAAGTACTCATAATATGGCTCTTTCACACCACCTCTAGGTGTTCTTCCTCTCGGCCATCTCTTCTTGCAATCCAACACCTCCTCCACTTCCCAAAAGTCGGGCTCGGCTGGGTTGGTTTCGTGTTGTTCGTCGTCCACGATTCGTATCGGTGGAGGCGCAGGTTGTACTTGCCCTTCGACTGGAGGATGAACCGGTGCTAGAAGGTGTGAGTGGAAGCGGTTGTCAATATTCATAGTGGGCGGCAGCTCCACTTTATAGGTGTTCCCCGGCAGCACCTCCGTGATCACGTGCGGACCTGACCACTTCACGTCCAACTTCCTAGACGGTCTCTCCATCTCCCAGTTCTCGGTGCTCACCCATACCTCGTTACCTTCGACGTATCGTGGTGCTGGTGTACGGTTTTGGTTTGCGTATTCGGCTTGGACGGCTTGGGCGAGGGCCATTTGCTGTCGTAGGAACTCCT
Organism: Nothopassalora personata; assembly: GCA_033816765.1. NCBI lineage: Eukaryota > Fungi > Ascomycota > Dothideomycetes > Mycosphaerellales > Mycosphaerellaceae > Nothopassalora > Nothopassalora personata. Next base: position 15,779 of record JAVSIV010000032.1, read on the forward strand.
GCATGTCATGCATCTTTCTTGCGAACCTGTCTGCTGACTCCGCGTCGAGTCGTTGCCTGTGTGGCATAAGTGGCATTGGGAGCTCGAGGTGGAGCTCGGAAAAGCGTGGGTTACGTCCTGTGTTGGCGTAGAACGGTGATACCCCTGTTGTAGCTGATACGGCGTTGTTAGCAGTAAACTCGGCCAACGGGGCCCAATCCGGCCAGTCATCCTGAGCGTAATTGACGAACATGCGGAGGTACTGTTCCATCACCTTGTTCGTGTTCTCCGACTGGCCGTCCGTCTCCGGGTGATATGAAGATGAGAGCTTCTGGTTGATGCCTAGGAGGGCACAGATCCTTCGCCAAAAGGCCGATACCCATTGCGTGCCGCGATCTGAGACGATGGACTTGGGAAGCCCATGTCTGCTGAACACGTACTTCAAGAACACCAAGGCACAATGTTCGGCGGTCATCGAGAGGACAGGAATGATGTGTCTTTCCTTGGTAAGGCGGCATGTGACCGTCATGATGTTCTCGTATGTTCGTCCATCCACCGCACTCTTCCCCTCCGGCAGTTTGACGACGAAGTCGACAGCAATGTCTTCCCATGCGCCGAATGGTACAGGCAACGGCTTCAACAGTCCAGGGTACTGGATGTTGGTGCTCTTGTTCGTGTGGCAAGTGCGACAAGCTCGGACGTATTTCTTGACAAAACGAGCCATGCCTGGCCAAGTATAATTGCGAGCAACGAGTTCGTAAGTCTTTTCATCTCCCATGTGGCCCGCTGCGGCATGGTCATGGAAAGCTTGCACGATGCGAGTGCGCACCGGCACTTCTCCTTCATCAAGGGCATCTTCTGACTCTGGTGGAACGAACAGGCTGTATCCGCCATAGATGTTCTTGATGTATATCATTCCCCCAACTGGCACTGCATGACGGTCGTCGATACGATGTTTTCGTAGCAGCGTGCATGGCTCATCGCGTTCCAGTTGTTGGACGGCCTCCTCTGCTTCTGGCTGCGCATACAATTCTCGGATGGCGGTGGTGAGCGGAGTCACGACGTCGTTGGCGGAGGCGCTAAGGACTCTCGTGGAGGACAGATTCAGAACCCGGTCTGGCCCAAGCAATATCTGATGTTGTTGCTGATTGCGCGGATCAGTAAGATCGCCAGGCACAGGAAGGTCCTGTGAGCGCCGTGTGAGACTGTCCGGCTTCGTGCCTTGTACGCCTGGTCGGTACACTATCTTGAAGAAGAATTGGGACAGGAACTCGGCCCACCTAGCTTGCCTTCGGTTAAGCTGTTTCGTACTCATGAACCATTCAAGGTTCTTGTGATCAGAATACACGAGAGTAGGCTTGTCCTCTGCAGAGTCGGGGTCTGGCAGATTCTCGTAGTCGTCAGTGCCGTACTCGTTGACGGTTAGCTCCGGGCGCCATTCTTCGAAAGCTTGTACGATCGCCAAAAGCTCCTTGTCATAGATGTCGTAATTGCACTGTTGCGGATCCATCTTCTTGGACATGTATGCGATCGGATGAAGTACGCCATTCTCATCTCGTTGAGAAAGGACTGCTGCGGTCACGTAATCCGAGGCATCTGTTTCGAGAATCGTTTCTCTTCCTGGATAGAAGTGCTTCAGTGTAGGGGCGTCGATGAATGCCTGTTTCAGCGCGTCGAATGCTCGTTGGCACGACTCTGACCATTCCCATGGTACGTTCTTGCGCGTGAGTTTGGTCATGGGCAAACAGATCTTGCTAAAGTCTTTGATGAACCGCCGATAGAAGTTGGCAAACCCCGTGAACGACAAAATATCGGTAACGTTGGCGGGAGTAGGCCAGTTCTTCACGCATTCGATCTTGGCTGGATCCATTTTGATGCCTTCGTTCGTAATAATCACGCCAAGATATGTGGTCTCATGTCTGAAGAACTCGCACTTGTCGATGTCGAGCTGCAGTCCAGCAGCGTCGAGCTTTCTTAGAACCTTTAGCACATGTTGGACGTGCTCTTCCCTGGTTTTGCTGAATACAAGTGCATCATCCAGGTAGCATGATACGAAGTCATCCAAGAACTCCCTCAGAGTGTCGTTAATGAAGGATTGGAATGTTCCTGGCGCATTGCATAATCCAAAGGGCATAACCACGCATTCGAACTGCCCATACCTAGTAGTGAATGCCGTTTTCCATTCATCCCCTGCTGCAATGCGGATACGGTTGAATGCTGCAATGACATCCAGCTTAGTGAACCATTGCGCGCCTGCAATGCGGTCTAGCGTTTCCTGAAAGAGAGGGATTGGGTACCTGCTCTTTGTGGTCAGCGCGTTCAGTGCACGATAGTCGACACAAACGCGGAGTCCTCCGCCTGGTTTCTTTACTATCAGAACAGGTGCTGCTGCTGGTGACACACTGCGCTGGATGAAGCCTTTTTCGAGCTGGTCATCGACCCATTTTTTAATGACCTCGTTTTCCCGAGCGGAGAAGGAGTATGGTCTTCGAAACGGAGGGGTTTGACCGTTCTTCAGTTTGATCTCGTGGTCCACACCTGGTCTCCTTGGTGGCACCTTGTCTGCCTCCTTGCGGCTGAACAGTCTGGCCATTTCTCGGAATTCAACCGGCAGCAAAGGGGTAGGATCTTGGTCTTTGTCTTTGCCGTTCATGAATCGCTGATAGTCGTCGGCTGACACGGCAGATGCATTGAGTTGTCGCTGGGTGTAATCACCCGGGGACTTCTCCAATCTGTCCATGTTCTCCTGAGTGTTGGAGTCCACCAACATCGCAGCCGTGCCTCCTCTTACGGGCTTAGCTCGCATGCCGAATGCCTTCAGCGCACAAGCTGAGAGGGGATCGCGAGCGACTTGTTTGTCAAGGTCTTCTTTCGGATCAAACATCCACATCATATGAATTTCACAGCCTTGCCTGCGACTCATTCGCCTAAGCGCCTCTGCCGTGATGGGTTTGATATCGATCTCGGGTTCTTCTGGCATAGGCTTCGGCGCCTTCTTGGTGTGTCGAGCCGGACGCTTCAGAGTGTCAGGACCATCAGCAGGTAATGGCTTACGGGCGTGGTGTGATGCTTCCAGTTCTTCTTCAAGGTCTACTGCATGCCGCATGGCTGCCTTCGTGTTGTGTGTCTCCTGAACCACAGCTGGGACGGGTTCATCTTCATCCTCTACGTAGGTCGTACGTAGTTAGCGAAGTTGGATCTGGAGGGTTCGAGCACTGGCATTTCGGTCTGCAGGATGCACACCGGCGTGGTTCCTTTGTCGTTGATAGACTGCACGCATACGGGTTCAGTGCTCCTCAAGCAGTTGGCGCGGCAATAGGCTGAGAACAGAGTCATGGTTCCTGACGCATAGTGGAACACAGGCTGATGCTCGTCGTGCCAGGGTCGGCCGAGGACTACATCATATTCCAGTGATGCGCAGTAACCAGACCTTGTCTCCACGTGGTCGCCGATCTGGATCTGTGCCGTTGTTCTGTGAGTGATTAGGTCACTAGCAGGTTGGCCGTCTGCTAACATCAGCCCCATGGGGTTGGGCAGTTGTATCATATCAAGGTTATTTCTGCGCGCAAAGTCGATGTCGAAGTACGTAGAGTTAGCACCATCATCATGAAAGGTTTGAGCAGGGATCTTTCCATTCACTGTGCATGGCATAACCAAATGAGAAGCTATCACTGGATTGTGTTCATCTACAGAGTGGTTTGCAGCCAGCAGGGAGTGTGCCGATATGCTCAAAACCTTGCCTCTCTCAGGAGGTCCTTGCTCATGTTCATGCTCTTGTACTCGTGACTCGTGCGGTCCACTGTGTGTTGCGCTCACAGAGTGGACTAGGCGTTTCCCGCGCCGCCGTTGTTGTTGGCATTGCCACCACCATTGCGACGGTTGTTGCTTGGGTTGTAACCTGGTGCGAAAGGACGGCGGGCAACATCGCGCAGTGGACACTGGTCTGTGTCAACGCGGCGGTGTCCCTCTTCTTCGCACTTCAGACACCGATTCTGGTCGATGCATTCTTGGGCTCGAGTCGCATCCAGAGGCTGGATGTGCTGATACTGCTGAGGACGGTCAGCCCACTTGGTCTTAGCATTCGGGTTGGTAGTGGTGTTCGTGTTGCCTCCACCGCTCGAAGTGCTATCCTTCTTGTCATCGCCACCCTTGGTGTTCTTCTTGTCACCTTGGGTCTTGTTGCTGGTCTTGCCGTGCTTAAGGTCGTAGGCTTCAAACTTGTCCTCGTAATCGTACAGTGCTGAGACAACTTGTTCGAGAGTCATCTTGGCCGTATCCTCGTTCATAATGCGGTTGTCGTAGCGCGCATTCAGCTTGCGGAGTAAGAAGTCCTTCTCGAGCTTCTTCTCCTCGGCGCCGTTGTCCAGATTGA
>JAVSIV010000035.1:0-24604 GCA_033816765.1 Nothopassalora personata
TCAATATATCCTCCCCATTACGAACCTGTCCTCAGGTTCCAAAGCAGTAAGCCCGGGCATTATAGGTAGCTCAATTAGTCGCTGCAAGGCTGAAGTGGTCTAGTAGCAGCACAGCAGCTCACCCTACCATTCAGCTTGACATACAAGATGTCAGGCAATCCGTGATGGTGACGTCAATAATCCGCGACTCGCGCCCGTCGCACTGCGTGGCCAGAAAGTGAGTCAAGGGAAGATAAGTGACCATAAGAAACAAGTAAGATCTAAGGACCAGAAGCACCCGTACCCGAAGCATCAACCAGAATCAGAACCGGAAACATAACCAGAACCAGAACCAGAATCAGAATCAGAACCAGAAACCCATAGGCTACAGCTGTAGCCGGAAATCAACCAGAAACCCATAGGCTACAGCTGTAGCCGGAAATCAACCAAGAACCAGGAGCCCATAAACCCGCACCAACCACTCAGTTCCACTCATTCTCACACAACTCCTTTGTCCAGACCCACTCGTTGTCGTGGCCAACACCAATCTCACTAGACGCGTCCCCAAGTGGCTGGTTGGTGAAGTTCCCATGGTAGTTGCGGAAGAAGCTCTCATCACGCCCTTCGCTTGTGAAGCACATCTGCTCGAGAGCAGTGACCAAGCTGAGCTGCTTGTCCATCAATTTCACAGCTCGGACGCGCCATTCATGCATCTTCTTGTGGAAGAGCTCCGAGTCTGGCGGACCGCAGCATCAAGCCACCTTCTAGCATCAAGGATGACTTCGTTGTCGTTCCAGGACTTCAAACCCGCTAGGGCATCGGACAGGGGCTGATGCCACTGAGGTGTACGGCCGCAGGGAAAGGGTGGCCAGGTACTGGGCGTCGATACTCAAACCCTGCAGCGCTCTCACTTGGCGTCTTGAAGTCACGATGGAGGTCCATCACCTGGTGCATGCTCAGCTTCTCTGGAGTTCAAGATAGTCATCGTCGCGGATCGCGATAAAGCAAGGGTCAATCTGACGCAGCGTCTTCTTGTGTGCGGCCTGCCTCATTGGAACGCCTGCAGTGGTCACCCGCATTTGCCCAGCGCTCAGGTCCTCTCTGAACCAGCTGATGCTGTTCTTGCTTAGGTAATTCTGAACCCCAACCGAGAAGAAACGCTTAAATCAGCCGTCTTCTATGCAGTCGTTGTTCTGGCACCACTGGATGAACTCTGCAGCATTCCCTTGCTTATGAAAACCGTGTAAAAACTCCGGCCCACTGGTGCCCTCTGAGTCAAGAGAGTACAGCATGTTGAGCCGGTTGCTGGTCCAGTAGTTTTCAATTTCGAGGTTCAAGTCGACCCCAGCATGCTGCACCATGGTGTTCGCATCACCCCCCCTGATGAGCCCTGTCAAAGCTGAAAATCGTAGGCCTGGGGAAGGAGATGAACCGAGTGCAGTGTTGAGGGTGCAGCGCCACTTGCAAGAGCCACAGCCCGGGGTCTTGTCGTATGATCTGTTGGCTCAGAGAATACCACATGTTCTGGCAGACGCCGCCGTTGCTGACCTTGTTCAATTCTCGCAGGTGCCATCGGTACACGTCGAATTCTCGACTCATCATCTCTCTGACTGTTTTAACCCGCGGCGCTAGTTCAGCGTCATTGTACCAGTACAGCATGTTGCCATTGATGTAGGTACCGGTGCTATCGAGATCGGCTTGGTCAGCTTCATCAATGCCAAATTTGTCGAGGATCTGATTGTAGTTGGCATGCGTGACGATGCCACTCGTGGTGCCGGCTTTGCCTCGAACACGGAGGCAGCCAAGCGGGTTGACAGTCTTCTGACCACGCTTGTCAGGGCGAAACCACGACCCATTCTCCACCTTGATAGCTGAAAAACTCTTGCCTTCAAAGAGCCAGTCTTGGACCTTGAGCGCGCGCTCACACAGGGTATTGGTGGTGATACCGGGATTCGTGACGAAGTGGAGGGCCTTGTGGCAGAAATCTCGGACATGCTGATCGCACATCACAGCGCTAACCTTGCCATCCCTCTCAAGAACCTGCGAGACCGCATATTCGAGCATCTCAAGGCCCGCCATCCGGTGCTCAGGTAGCCAGTCAATGCCATCCACATCAATCGAGTTTCTGAACTTGATGCCACAGTACCGCTCATTGCAGGTGCAGTTGGCGCGCTTGATCCGGAGGGCCTCGTCTTCCTGCAGGATCTGATCCTTGAAGACTGATACATCCCTGATCACAGCCGAAGGTGACATGGTGAGTATCGGATTGCCATTCTCAGTCAGGGCCGGAGTGGATCGTGGGGTGCCAACCGGTGTACCCAGCGGACTGCCTTCGCGTATGGGTGCGCCGTCCAGCGTTCGGTTAGGCGAGGATCGAGCAGGCGCAGTCATGCCCTCACCTATGCTCTCGCTCATGCGGAGCTGCTCAAGTCGACTCGACTTGCGACCGCCTCTCGATGGGACTGCAGGCTGGGTAGAGGCTGGTGGAGTTGGCGTGGTAGTCTTTGCACGTCCTTTGCCTTTGCCACCCGGTGGTGGCTGAGTCTGTTGCTGGCCAGATGGTCCAGGTTGACCTGTGCTGTCCCCTGGGGACGCGGACTTCTCAGTGATAGTACCCTCCATGAAGTATGGAAGGCCATCCTCATAGACGGCTAGGCGGTGTCTTCTGATGATCTCCCTGCTCTCAGCCGACTGCGGATCAATGCTGCGTGCTTCAGCCTCCCTGTCGCACCGGGTAAGATCACCAGGCTCCAGAATTCGCTTGCGATCTATGCCCTTGCGGCCGATCCTCATACGCCATATCAATGCCCTCTGAATTCTGCCAACAGCCTTGCTGTAGTCTGGGTACTTGTTGATGAAGGCCGTGAACTGGCGGCGCCCACTGTCAGTGCTGCAAAGCTCGGAGATGACGCGTCGATCAAGAATCTTGTTGTCCATCTGCTGTGGCCAGTGGCGGGTAAGCGTGGCGCGAAGAGTCCTCTCTCGGTTACGAATCTCTGAACCGGTCTTGCGAATCTTGCCGACGATGGGAAACAAGACATCGAGCTTCCTGTTACCAAGGAATTCATCCTGGTAGGTCTTGCCCATACCGCTCTCAACTTCCTCGAAAAACAGGTCAACCCAGACGGAGCAGTCTTCGAACACCTTCTCGAAGCCCTTGCAGAAGTCCTTCAACACCTCAACCCGCTTCTGAGGACTGAGCTCTCGGAACATGACATTAGCGGCGGACTTCGGCGTGTTCGTGTTGGCAAGGACATGCTTGACGTTGTCCGGCAAGCGAAGGGACTCGAACAAGGTCTGAGGTGGGCGGGTGAGCCCAGTAACAGTGCTAGTGAGCGCTGTGCTCGAGCCAGCCGGGCGTGACGATGGACCAGCTGAAGCCATGATAACTAGGATTCACTATCAGTGAGATCGTAAGAGCTGGCTATCTCGTGGTGCCACTCTGGAGTGTTGGTAAGCTTCGAAAGCTTGGTATCGGGGTGGGCTTTGAAGGTCAAGGTCGTGAAGAGAGAGAGGCCAGAGAACCGTCTGATGTGTGGTGGTAGATGGATGTGTTGGTGGTTCTGGTGATGGTGCTAGTGTTTGAAGAAAAAGAGAGGAAGTAGCAGGCAGAGAGCTGCGCTTAAGTATGCCTCTCAGCGTATGTCCCTGTGACCGTTGCAAGGCAGCAGCGCCGAGACCGGTCTCATAAGTGGCAAGAGCAGTGCCATTGAGATCACACTGAAGGTCCGATGGCCCTGCATGTGACCGAAAACCAGTGCTGGTGACCACCTAGGTGAGCATTCGGCAGGGGCATGCCACGCTGTCACGTGATCCGATTTACCGGTCCCGGGACCGGTAAATGTGACTCTACTAACTGAGGTCCAACCAAGGCAAGAACACCCCATGAAGTGAAGTCCAGATAACCGAATCGGCTTAACAAACTGAAGGGCATGCGCAACACATGCCTGAGGGAAGTGAACTCCGTACGCCATTGCCAACTGATTAGTTCTCAGCCTCGATCCTGCTGAACTGTGAAATTTCGGCTGCAGAAAGGTCATGAGGCCTGATCCATAGCTTCTTGGATTCCGGTTCAGGATACGATCCCCTTTCGTCAACTCCTACAGGTAGCACGTCTTCGTCGGCGATGGGCTCGATCTCGTTCGAATCACTGCTGTCTTCGCTATCAGCGACTTCTCCCTCCCCCATTACGAGATCGATCCCATCGTCCAGGCCTGGTACTCCTATGTTATCCGGGCGAAGCTCTGGAACTAGCTTAAGGTTTTCTCGTGCCTGAACTCCCTTCATTGGCGTGCCATCAAGTTCCTCAAGAATATAGGTACCAAATTTCCTGGAGACACTGGACACCCGATATGGACCTTGCCATCGGTAACCGATCTTGCGTGAGAAGTCATCCTTATATGGCTTGTCGAACCTCATGACAAGGTCGCCCTTCTGGAAACCAACAAAGTCAACATTTCGGTGAGAATCGAAGTAGTCCTTGCTAAGTTCTCTTAGTCGCTTCCTTCGAGCATGCAGCTCTTCCAAACTAAGGTCTCGAGCCTGGAGTTGACGCGCACGTATGGCAAGCAGGTCCTCAGTCGTTCTCACCGATCCCCATTGATAATTCGCCCACGTCGGGTACTCAACCTCAATTGGCAGAATCGTGCGATGGCCATACAGGACCTGAGCCGGCGTCATTCCAGTAGTACGACAGGTCGTGGTCCTATCAGCCCATAACACAGCGGGTACCCATTGCTCCCATCCGCGGTATGTGTTCCTTGTAAGCTTTGCTAACGCTGCAAGAATCGGACGGTGCCCAACCTCGACCGGAGCATTAGACTGCGGATGGTACGGTGATATTCGGATCCTTCGAACACCAAGTCCTACGAGCAACCGCTCAACCTCAGCCGCATGAACCGTAGCGTTATCAAGCACAATTTCAGCACAACAGCCGTGCCTACAGAAGACATCTTCGTATAGAAACTTGGCAACTGTCTTCGAGCTGGGAGGTGCCCTTGTTACTCTAGCCTCGATCCAGTTGCTGAGTGCTTCGCGCGCAACTAGGAGGTATCCATTTTTGTGCACCTGGACGGGGTCCGAGTACCACTTCTCACCAATGACCTGAGGGCTCGATGAGTGAAGCTCACCAGCGCGCTGGTTGCCTTCGCGAAACCTACAAGGAGCACAACTTCGAACCCACGCAGAGACATCGGCGAAGCACCCGTCCCAGTAATACCGATCGGAAATAAGGTTGTACACGACCTCAGCGCTGCGATGACCGTGTCTTTCATGGCATTCTATGACGATCTCCTTCTGAGCCTCATCATCGTCAATCACAAGTTGCAACGGTGCTCCTCGGCGCTTCTGGAAGAACAGCAATTGGTCTCGGACAAAGAAGTTGACGCTCTTCTTCACCAGCCGCCGGTACTCAGCACGGGTAACACCATCGGGCCGGGTCCTGGTTTCTATAACCTGAGCAAGCTGCTGAGAGCCCTCAGAATATTGGTCCCCGAGATGTCGTGTTTTCTGGATTTCAACTGGATAGGTGTCGACCGGCTCCGGGTACCTGAACAGCTTATCATCAATCATCTGGTCGACTTCGTCTTCGTCAGCTTCCCTGGGTTCTTGAGGTGTAGAGGGCCTTCGAGACAGGGCATCTGGGCCAGTGTGTCTAGTCCCCGCAACGTGCTTTACCTCGAACGTGAACAACCTGATCCATGCGACCCACCGGGCCATTGCCGAGTTCGGCAGGTCCGAAGCCGGCCGGTTAAGCTGCCATACAAGTGTCTTGGCATCAACCTCAAGGACAAAATCAACGCCAGTGATATATCTCTGGATCTTCTTAAGCCCCTTAAGGACCCCAAGGCATTCCCGCTTCCCAGCATCATATCTGGATTCTGACGCGCTCCAGATTCCACTCTCATACCGCACCGGGTGACGCCGTCGGGTACTGTCCATTGATTCTTGAGAAACGATACATCCCCATCCAGTGCCGCTAGCATCAACTGAGACAAAGATGGACCCAGCACCAGGTGAGTAGCAGAGGGTAACTAAGGCTGGAGACTGCACAAGGTACCTAGCAACCTCTTCTTTTGAGAACTGCTCATTTTCTGTCCAGGTGAACTCGGCGTCCTTCTTCAGCAGTTTGTACATTGGTCGAGCGATGATAACGAACCAGGGAATCCATATCCGGAAGTACACACACAGCCCCACATAGGTGCGGACCTCCTTGATACAGGTAGGCGTAGGCCAATCCAGGATCTTGGCCACAACCTTTGGGTCAGGATAGCGACCATCCGGGCCAGTAACGTACCCAACAATCTTGAGCTTTTCGTATAACCATTGGGATTTGCCTCCAGCAACTACCGCACCAGCTCTTTCCAGGTCAGCAAGAACCAGATCCAGGGAAACGATGTGCTCAACGACCCATTTTCTCAACCCAGGCTCTAGTTCGGCATTCCCATAGTCCTCAGTTGGTCCCTTAATACCGATGTCATCGAGAAACGGCTTCGCTCGATGCGAGATATGATCAAGCAGAATCTTTGTTACCGCACGCACGAACTGAGCAACTGAATTGGTAGCTCCTTGAGGCAGAGTCGTGTTGCGTACTAGGCCAAGAGGGGTCATGAAGGCTGTTAAGTCCCGGCAGGACTCATCCAAAGTGATCTGATCATAACCTGAGAACAGGTCCACAAGTGAAGCGACTCGGCACCCGGCAAAATCCTCTGAGAAGCTATCCGTGTCCGGTGGAATGTTAGCATCGCGCATAGTAACCTCATTCAGGAGCACAGCTGAGTTGATCAACCGATATGGCACATCGCTTCCAGAGGCATCAACCTTCTTTGCGACCAGGAACCAGCTATTGGAATATGCCCCTTGTGAGTATTCTAGGATGTTATTCTTGATCCGGGCTCTAATCATGCGCTCAACAATTGCCCTAAGACTTGGGTGCAACCGGATAGGGCGTGCCTGCCATGGCCTATGAGGGACCGTGTTGATCTTCTGAGGTGGCACGACGTCGTGCCTGATTTGCCTCATGTGACTGAAATCCCAAGCGAGGACTGCCTCCCGGTTGTAGAGCATCTCATCGAATAAGGCCCTTTCCATTGGCAATAGCTTGATGCCAACCTTGATTGAGGTAAGTCGTTCTGGAGTGATCCGGCTACCTCGCTCAATACTTGAGAATTTCTTAGTCAAGTACTTCCCATCAAACGGACCTTGTCCTTCAGGCATCTTGGATTCCAGGTACAGTGCCCTGCGCTTCCATTCCATATCTCCCTCAACTCGTGATTCTGGGCGTTCGTGAACGCTCGCGTCCACTGGCTTTTTCTTGTCCGCCTTACGCTTGTACATCGTGAAGACCTGCGGCATCCTAATGTTAGCTATATGTAGGCCTGCTTGTTGCTTCCGTGCCTGAGCATTCAATGCAGATTGTCTCAGGATCTCGGAGGGCCAGTCCCCTTGAACTGAATAAACGTTAGCAATAGAATTTCCCTCAAACGCGCCTGTTCCAATTTCTGCAACTCGTTCCTTTGCTCCAGCAGTCCTAAGCAATCCCAATAAGTGAGCTGAATGGTTGCTAGGCGTTAGAGCCTTGCCGGGTTCCTGCAGATGCGTCGTGTCGTGGTCGTATCCGTTTTCCTCACTATAGCTATTTACCGGTCCCGGGACCGGCAAATCAAAGTCCGAGGTTTCTCCGAGATAGTGCGAGAACCTCACTGATTTTGTCAAACCCGGCTTTAGCAAATCGGTGGGTTGAGCGCCGTAACTCAACCCACCATTCCATTTCCCGACGCTTTCAATAGTTCCTGAAGGGTTTTGCACCTGTCCGAGCCAACTAGGGCAGTAAACATGACACTTTCACCTTTGCGGCTGGCAATAGTCCCCTCCCATGAACCATCATCGCAGTTACGGGCAGTGAGCCGCACCTTGCGGGCCCACGGACGTCCTAGGATTGTTGGCGAGTTTGGATCCGAGGAGATGAACATGTCCACTTGGCAGTGAACCCCAAATACCCAAACATCCAAATTGCCCACAACACCTTTGAACTGGGCCCGCCCTCCAGCACCTCGAAAGGCAAGCTGAGCACTCGACATTACTGGTAACCCAAACCTATGAGCGTTCCTCTGGCCGATGATATTCACCTCGGAACCCTCATTAATTAGGCACCTGATCTGGTTCTTGTTCGTCCCAAATTCCGCTACTACCCAAGGACTAGGGACCATAGCAAAGTTGTCAAGGACACTAGAGAGCCCGATCTTCTCAACATCCTCATATAGCTCAGCAGCAGGGACCGCACCCTTGGAGCAAAGCATGGTTGAATACACTCCGACATACTGGGCCTGACCATCTTCGCGGAAGACCTCCTCATTATACTCAGGTTCATCTTCACAGGTGACCACTTGTCCAGTGCGAACCTCAGGGTCCTTTCCTGCAAGACGTCGCACTGTAGCGAGCTTCTCCTGAAGAGCGGGGGTGTTAGCAACGCGACCGAAGAGGGCAGCCTCGAACCAGCGACCATATCGAAACCAATCTTGGGCGTTCACATTGGGAAACGTTGTCTGGAGGATCTGATCAATCCAGTAGATGATACCCTCTTCCTTTGTAACCGGGCCATCACCAGCTGAACCATACTGTCGGACGTAGTTGTCAATCCTCATAGTCTTGGCATTCTGCATACGCTTCCTTTGTGCGAAGGGGGCGTTCACGGGACCAACAGGCATATCCTTAGGCAGTCCTTTGTTAGCATCGTTCCCTGGTCTGTTCACTTGGGCATCACTTCCCCTTCCTAGGGTTACCCCGGATTCAGCTGATGACTGAGTTTCGCTCATTTGAGCACTGACTTCGTCAATCATTTCAACCTCCTGCTGGTCAATCTCAGCTTGCCGGATCTCCTGTTCCAATTGCAGGCGAACTTTCTCAGCAGCCTCAGCTCGGGCTCGCAGATCCTGGGCTGAGGACCGGGTCCTCGGGTACGGATTCTTCAGAATACCTACGGGTGCCTTCCCTTTCACTTTGTCAGACTGCACAGGATAGGCAGATACCTCGTCAAGCTCGCCCAAGTCGGTTGCCTGCTCCGCTTCACTTTCTCCGAATGAGACCCAATATGTCCCAGCAGCCTTCTCCTTTTGGCCAGACCGCGCGTCCTGAGGGCCATACTCCATTAAATGCCTGAAGTTAGGAGGGGGCTTAGAATGATCAGGAGGCGTGACCTTAGTCACCCCAGCGTAGTCCCTACCCATCCATTGCTTACGCAGTGCGGGAATCTCATACTGGTTGTCAAACTCGATCGGTCCATAATGTTCTTCGAGCAGAGGGAGCATGCAGAGCAGTTTCGGTTTGCTGTAGTCCCTCCGAAAGTTGAACTTGGCGGGACGTGGATCGCCTTCTTTCCCTAGATACCACCAGTTGTTCGGGGCGAGGTATACGTAGCCCCGGGATATTAAGGACCTCATCGCCCCACAATTGCTGGCCTGGTGCTTCGAACTGCCACAGTTGTAGCAACAACCATCCATCGCTTTGGACTGTTCGCGATTTTGCGATGGGGGACGCTGCATTGCGTAAACCTGCAGTTCAGTGTCTGGGTCGTGCCTCTCTGGTTGCATAGAGCGTTGATTCTCGCTCGGGTAGAAGGCACCCGCGTCCGCGACGCGACCGCGCTGGTATGCACGTATGCTCATTTCAGCTACCTTCTGGATTAGGTCATCATCAACAACAGTCCTGGAGGTGGCCTTCTTAAGCGTGTCAATCTCAGGCTTGAGGCGCGGCATTTGCTTCACGACTGAGCGGTGCAGCTGAGGCAAAGCAAGAGGGAAATCTGTATGCACAGCTTTCCATCCCTCCTCACCATCTGCGATGCTAGCAGCTTCATCGAGAATCCTCTGAAAGTCCCTGAACTTCTCAGGTTGCTTTGGGTGAAGCCCGCAAGCCTTGTAGACCGCTTTCGCGACTGCCTCTGGCAATCCCTGAAGGAGAAGGCGACTCCGGGAGCTGTTATCCAAATCCTCAGGTTCAATTAGGTCACTTGAGGATACAAATAGGCGGATGAATTCCTTCACATCTTGTTCTTCAGGCCTCTTGCCTTGCTGCGCCCTAACAATCTCCTCAAGATATTCCCGACTCCCCAACATCGAGTGGGCGTCAAACCTTGAGAATTCTGACAAGAACGCCCTCCTGAAACGTGCCTTGCTGGTGAGCCACCCAGGCAGCCTCATGACCACACGCCGGATAGTAATTTCGCAATTGCGCTCAAACCTGCCCCAGAAATCATCCTTCTTAATGGATGCCCGAGGCGGATACTGGTCCATTAGGTCGCCAAACCGCTCCCAGAACTCAGTAGCATTGGTGCCATCAAAGAACGGATTCTCAGCACCTCCTGGAGGTGGAAAGCGAGGGCCAGCGTTTTCCATTGCTACTGCCAATCGTCCAAAGAGGGCAGTTATAGCATCCATTCCAATTGTGCTGTTCATTCCTACACCCATACCCAATTCAGCGGCGCTGGTTCCGCTTCTCCCTTCTTTACTAGATTCAGGTGTTTCCCCTTCCTCCGATTCCTCCATCCCCTCATGAGGGACAGAATCCCTGTAGACCCCTTCCATTTTCGTGGGGTTCACAGGCTGTTCGTAGCCTCTGCCTATGTCGGCAAAGGTGCTAAGTTTTTCTGGTGATGCAGCCGTATCCATTGTTGCGTGGTGCTTGCTTCAGAATGTGCTGATACTAGTTGTTGCTTGACAGGACCTTGTGACCGTGATTGTTGCTGAATACCTTGGACCTTGAATGTTTTTCGACCTTAGTCGACCTTGACCGTGAACCTTGGACCTTGAACCGTGATTTTGACCTTACAAACTGGATGCTGATACGCCACCGGGTGTACACTTGATAACCCCCCTCATTGACCACCAAAATAATGTCTACCAACCACCCTATGTAGGCCTGTCCAAGTTGTGGTGGTATGGAGCGGTGCTTACGTAAGCAGGGGTATTTGCCGGTCCTGGGACCGGGAAATCAGGTCACGTGACGAGCAGTGCAGTAGCCAGATAAAACAAGAGGATTGGCGGACCCTAAACCCCTATGCCCTCTACTCGAGAGGTATGAATTGAACTGTTGCCTTGATGCTACGCTTACAATGCTCAACTGCGCAATATATATCTCAATAGCCATACCAGGTCCTGCTGGCTTGCCCAAATGTCCAATCAAACCTAAATGAATTTGGGCAAGTTGGACCCAAGGGACCCCCCCCCCTCCAAACCCAAGGTCAACACAACCCATTAGTCGTCAATAATAGGTAGGCGTAGGCTAGTCTAGGATCTTAGCTATAACCTTTAGGTTAGGATAGCGACCGTCCGGGCTAGTAACGTACCTAACAATCTTAAGCTTTTTATATAACTATTAGGATTTGCCTCTAGTAACTACCGTACTAGCTCTCTCTAGGTTAGTAAGAACTAGATCTAGGGAGACGATGTGCTTAACGACCTATTTCCTTAACCTAGGCTCTACTTCGGCATTCCTATAGTCCTTAGTTAGTCCCTTAATACCGATGTTATCGAGAAACGGCTTCGCTCGATACGAGATATAATTAAGTAGAATCTTTGTTACCGTACGCACGAACTAAGTAGCTAAATTCGTAGCTCCTTAAGGTAGAGTCGTGTTACGTACTAGGCTAAGAGGGGTTATAAAGGCTATTAAGTTCCGGTAGGACTTATCTAAAGTAATCTAATTATAACCTAAAAACAGGTCTATAAGTAAAGCGACTCGGTAACCGGTAAAATCCTCTAAGAAGCTATCCGTGTCCGGTAGAATGTTAGTATCGCGTATAGTAACCTTATTTAGGAGCATAGCTAAGTTAATTAACCGATATAGCATATCGCTTCTAGAGGCATTAACCTTCTTTACGACTAGGAACTAGCTATTAGAATATGCCCCTTATAAGTATTCTAGGATGTTATTCTTAATCCGGGCTCTAATTATACGTTTAATAATTGCCCTAAGACTTAGGTATAACCGGATAGGGCGTACCTACTATAGCCTATAAGGGACCGTATTAATCTTCTAAGGTAGCATAACGTCGTGCCTAATTTACCTTATGTAACTAAAATCCTAAGTAAGGACTGCCTCCCGGTTATAGAGCATCTTATCGAATAAGGCCCTTTCTATTAGTAATAGCTTAATGCTAACCTTAATTAAGGTAAGTCGTTCTAGAGTAATCCGGCTACCTCGCTTAATACTTAAGAATTTCTTAGTTAAGTACTTCCTATCGAACGGACCTTGTCCTTTAGGCATCTTAGATTCTAGGTATAGTACCCTACGCTTCAATTCTATATCTCCCTTAACTCGTGATTCTAGGCGTTCGTAAACGCTCGCGTCTACTAGCTTCTTCTTATCCGCCTTACGCTTATACATCGTAAAGACCTACGGCATCCTAATATTAGCTATATGTCGGCCTACTTATTACTTCCGTACCTAAGCATTTAATATAGATTGCCTTAGGATCTCGGAGGGCTAATCCCCTTAAACTAAATAAACGTTAGTAATAGAATCTCCCTCGAACGCGCCTATTCCAGTTTCTATAACTCGTTCCTTTATTCTAGTAGTCCTAAGCAATCCTAATAAGTAAGCTAAATGGTTGCTAGGCGTTAGAGCCTTACCGGGTTCCTATAGATACGTCGTGTCTTCCTATAGATACGTTGTGTCGTAGTCGTATCCGTTTTCCTTACTATAGCTATTTACCGGTCCCGGGACCGGTAAATTAAAGTCCGAGGTTTCTCCGAGATAGTACGAGAACCTTACCGATTTTATTAAATCCGGCTTTAGTAAGTTGGTAGGTTAAGCGTCGTAACTTAACCTACCCTTCTATTTCCCGACGCTTTTAATAGTTCTTAAAGGGTCTTATACCTATCCGAGCTAACTAGGGTAGTAAATATAACACTTTCACCTTTACGGCTAGTAATAGTCTCCTCCTATAAACTATTATCGCAGTTACGGGTAGTAAGCCGCACCTTACGGGCCTACGGACGTCCTAGGATTGTTAGTAAGTTTAGATCCGAGGAGATAAACATGTCTACTTAGTAGTAAACCCT
Organism: Nothopassalora personata; assembly: GCA_033816765.1. Classification (NCBI taxonomy): domain Eukaryota; kingdom Fungi; phylum Ascomycota; class Dothideomycetes; order Mycosphaerellales; family Mycosphaerellaceae; genus Nothopassalora; species Nothopassalora personata. The sequence continues at coordinate 13,038 of JAVSIV010000035.1, forward strand.
AAATACCTAAATATCTAAATTGCCTATAATACCTTTAAACTAGGCCCGCCCTCTAGTACCTCGAAAGGTAAGCTAAGTACTCGACATTACTAGTAACCTAAACCTATAAGCGTTCCTCTAGCCGATAATATTTACCTCGGAACCCTTATTAAATAGGTACCTAATCTAGTTCTTATTTATCCTAAACTCCGCTACTACCTAAGGACTAGGGACTATAGTAAAGTTGTTAAGGATACTAGAGAGCCCGATTTTCTTAACGCCCTTATATAGCTTAGTAGTAGGGACCGCACCCTTAGAGTAAAGTATAGTTAAATATACTCCGACATACTAGGCCTAACTATCTTCGCGGAAGACCTCCTTATTATACTTAGGTTTATCTTTATAGGTAACTACTTATCTAGTACGAACCTTAGGGTTCTTTCCTATAAGACGTCGTACTATAGCGAGCTTCTCCTAAAGAGCGGGGGTGTTAGTAACGCTACTAAAGAGGGTAGCCTTAAACTAGCGACTATATCGAAACTAATCTTAGGCGTTTACATTAGGAAACGTTATCTAGAGGATCTAATTAATCTAGTAGATAATACCCTCTTCTTTTATAACCGGACTATTACTAGCTAAACTATATTGTCGGACGTAGTTATTAATCCTTATAGTCTTAGCATTCTATATACGCTTCCTTTATGCGAAGGGGGCGTTTACGGGACTAATAGACATATCCTTAGGCAGTCCTTTATTAGCATCGTTCCCTAATCTATTTACTTAGGCATTATTTCTCCTTCCTAGGGTTACCCCGGATTTAGCTAATAATTAAGTTTCGCTTATTTAAGCACTAGCTTCATTAATCATTTCAACCTCCTACTAGTTAATCTTAGCTTACCGGATCTCCTATTCCAATTATAGGCGAACTTTCTTAGTAGCCTTAGCTCGGGCTCGTAGATCCTAGGCTAAGGACCGGGTCCTCGGGTACGGATTCTTTAGAATGCCTACGGGTGCCTTCCCTTTCACTTTGTTAGACTATATAGGATAGGTAGATACCTCGTTAAGCTCGCCTAAGTCGACCGCCTACTCCACTTCACTTTCTCCGAATAAGACCTAATATGTACTAGTAGCCTTCTCTATTTAGCTAGACCGTACGTCCTAAGGGCTATACTCTATTAAATGCCTAAAGTTAGGAGGGGGCTTAGAATAATTAGGAGGCGTGACCTTTATTACCCTAGTATAGTCCCTACCTATCTATTACTTACGTAGTGCGGGAATCTTATACTAGTTATTAAACTCGATCGGCCTATAATATTCTTCGAGTAGAGGGAGCATATAGAGCAGTTTCGGTTTACTATAGTCCCTCCGAAAGTTGAACTTAGTAGGACGCGGATCGCCTTCTTTCCCTAGATACTACTAGTTATTCGGGGCGAGGTGTACGTAGCCCCGAGATATTAAGGACCTTATCGCCCTATAGTTACTAGCCTAGTGCTTCGAACTACTATAGTTATAGTAACAACTATCTATCGCTTTAGACTATTCGCAATTCTACGATAGGGGACGCTACATTACGTAAACCTATAGTTTAGTATCTAGGTCGTACCTCTCCGGTTATATAGAGCGTTAATTCTCGCTCGGGTAGAAGGTACCCGCGTCCGCGACGCGACTACGCTAGTATGTACGTATACTCATTTTAGCTACCTTCTAGATAAGGTTATTATTAACAACAGTCCTAGAAGTAGCCTTCTTAAGCGTATTAATCTTAGGCTTAAGGCGCGGCATTTACTTTACGACTAAGCGGTGTAGCTAAGGTAAAGTAAGAGGGAAATCTATATATATAGCTTTCTATCCCTCCTTACTATCTACGATACTAGCAGCTTTATCGAGGATCCTCTAAAAGTCCCTAAACTTCTTAGGTTACTTTAGGTAAAGCCCGTAAGCCTTATAGACCGCTTTCGCGACTCCCTCTAGTAATCCCTAAAGGAGGAGGCGACTCCGGGAGCTATTATCTAAATCCTTAGGTTCAATTAGGTCACTTAAGGATATAAATAGGCGGATGAATTCCTTTACATCTTATTCTTTAGGCCTCTTGCCTTACTACGCCCTAACAATCTCCTTAAGATATTCCCGACTCCCTAACATCGAGTAGGCGTTAAACCTTAAGAACTCTAATAAGAACGCCCTCCTAAAACGTGCCTTATTAGTAAGTCACCTAGGCAGCCTCATAACTATGCGCCAGATAGTAGTTTCGTAATTGCGTTTAAACCTACCCTAGAAATTATCCTTCTTAATAGATACCCGAGGCGGATACTAGTCTATTAGGTCGCTAAACCGCTCCTAGAACTTAGTAGCATTAGTGCTATTAAAGAACGGATTCTTAGCACCTCCTAGAGGTAGAAAGCGAGGGCTAGCGTTTTCTATTACTACTACTAATCGTCTAAAGAGGGTAGTTATAGTATCTATTCCAATTGTACTATTCGTTCCTACACCTATACCTAATTTAGCGGCGCTAGTTCCACTTCTCCCTTCCTTACTAGATTTAGGTGTTTCCCCTTCCTCCGATTCCTCTATCCCCTTATAAGAGACAGAATCCCTATAGACCCCTTCTATTTTCGTAGGGTTCATAGGCTGTTCGTAGCCTCTACCTATGTCGGTAAAGGTGCTAAGTTGTTCTAGTAATGTAGCCGTATCTATTGTTACGTAGTACTTACTTTAGAATGTACTAATACTAATTGTTACTTAATAGGACCTTATAACCGTAATTATTGCTCAATACCTTAGACCTTAAGTGTTTTCGACCTTAGTCGACCTTAACCGTGAACCTTAACCTTAAACCTTAACCTTAAACCTTAACCTTAAGTAATAACCTTAACCGTGAACCTTAGACCTTAAACTGTGATTTTAACCTTATAAACTAGATACTAATACGCTACCGGGTATACACTTAATACCCCCCCCTTATTAACTACTAAAATAATGTCTACTAACTACCCTATGTAGGCCTATCCGAGTTATGGTAGTGTGGAGCGGCGCTTATGTAAGTAGAGGTATTTACTAGTCCCGGGACCGTGAAATTAGGTCACGTGACGAGTAGCGCAGTAGCCGGATAAAACAAGAGGATTAGCGGACCTAAACCCCTATACCCTCTACTCGAGAGGTATAAATTGAATTGTTACCTTAATACTACGCTTATAATGCTTAACTACGTAGTATATATCTTAATAGCTATACTAGTCCCGCTAGCTTACCTAAATGTCTAATTAAACCTAAATGAAATAGGGGCAAGTTAGACCTAAGGAACCCTCCCTCTAAACCTAAGGTTAACATAACTAAACCTAAGGTTAACACAACTAATTAGTCGTTAATACTATAAGGGAGCTTTGCTTTCCTCGTTATAATCTCCGCCCGCGCCTTTCGCCTAGCCGGATAGCTTTCGCTAAAGGCCGTGTATGCGTAGCTATAGTTAGCGCATTACTATGTATTAGTTAAGTAGTCTTTTATTCCGTAATGCCTACTAGCGCATTTCCCGCATCGTGTTATCGCCGTATAACGGGCTCTATTATAATTATATTAGAGGTAATTGAAGTACTATAATAGACGACACTACCCGTGAAATAGTTTACCGTTAAGTATCCTTCCTTCCTATAGTAGCCTAAAGTCGATAACGGTGTTCGCGTCTTCCGGGTAGAGATAGTGTATAACTATTATTGACGACTAATGGGTTGTGTTGACCTTGGGTTTGGAGGGGGGGGTCCCTTGGGTCCAACTTGCCCAAATTCATTTAGGTTTGATTGGACATTTGGGCAAGCCAGCAGGACCTGGTATGGCTATTGAGATATATATTGCGCAGTTGAGCATTGTAAGCGTAGCATCAAGGCAACAATTCAATTCATACCTCTCGAGTAGAGGGCATAGGGGTTTAGGGTCCGCCAATCCTCTTGTTTTATCTGGCTACTGCACTGCTCGTCACGTGACCTGATTTCCCGGTCCCAGGACCGGCAAATACCCCTGCTTACGTAAGCACCGCTCCATACCACCACAACTTGGACAGGCCTACATAGGGTGGTTGGTAGACATTATTTTGGTGGTCAATGAGGGGGGTTATCAAGTGTACACCCGGTGGCGTATCAGCATCCAGTTTGTAAGGTCAAAATCACGGTTCAAGGTCCAAGGTTCACGGTCAAGGTCGACTAAGGTCGAAAAACATTCAAGGTCCAAGGTATTCAGCAACAATCACGGTCACAAGGTCCTGTCAAGCAACAACTAGTATCAGCACATTCTGAAGCAAGCACCACGCAACAATGGATACGGCTGCATCACCAGAAAAACTTAGCACCTTTGCCGACATAGGCAGAGGCTACGAACAGCCTGTGAACCCCACGAAAATGGAAGGGGTCTACAGGGATTCTGTCCCTCATGAGGGGATGGAGGAATCGGAGGAAGGGGAAACACCTGAATCTAGTAAAGAAGGGAGAAGCGGAACCAGCGCCGCTGAATTGGGTATGGGTGTAGGAATGAACAGCACAATTGGAATGGATGCTATAACTGCCCTCTTTGGACGATTGGCAGTAGCAATGGAAAACGCTGGCCCTCGCTTTCCACCTCCAGGAGGTGCTGAGAATCCGTTCTTTGATGGCACCAATGCTACTGAGTTCTGGGAGCGGTTTGGCGACCTAATGGACCAGTATCCGCCTCGGGCATCCATTAAGAAGGATGATTTCTGGGGCAGGTTTGAGCGCAATTGCGAAATTACTATCCGGCGTGTGGTCATGAGGCTGCCTGGGTGGCTCACCAGCAAGGCACGTTTCAGGAGGGCGTTCTTGTCAGAATTCTCAAGGTTTGACGCCCACTCGATGTTGGGGAGTCGGGAATATCTTGAGGAGATTGTTAGGGCGCAGCAAGGCAAGAGGCCTGAAGAACAAGATGTGAAGGAATTCATCCGCCTATTTGTATCCTCAAGTGACCTAATTGAACCTGAGGATTTGGATAACAGCTCCCGGAGTCGCCTTCTCCTTCAGGGATTGCCAGAGGCAGTCGCGAAAGCGGTCTACAAGGCTTGCGGGCTTCACCCAAAGCAACCTGAGAAGTTCAGGGACTTTCAGAGGATTCTCGATGAAGCTGCTAGCATCGCAGATGGTGAGGAGGGATGGAAAGCTGTGCATACAGATTTCCCTCTTGCTTTGCCTCAGCTGCACCGCTCAGTCGTGAAGCAAATGCCGCGCCTCAAGCCTGAGATTGACACGCTTAAGAAGGCCACCTCCAGGACTGTTGTTGATGATGACCTAATCCAGAAGGTAGCTGAAATGAGCATACGTGCATACCAGCGCGGTCGCGTCGCGGACGCGGGTGCCTTCTACCCGAGCGAGAATCAACGCTCTATGCAACCAGAGAGGCACGACCCAGACACTGAACTGCAGGTTTACGCAATGCAGCGTCCCCCATCGCAAAATCGCGAACAGTCCAAAGCGATGGATGGTTGTTGCTACAACTGTGGCAGTTCGAAGCACCAGGCCAGCAATTGTGGGGCGATGAGGTCCTTAATATCCCGGGGCTACGTATACCTCGCCCCGAACAACTGGTGGTATCTAGGGAAAGAAGGCGATCCACGTCCCGCCAAGTTCAACTTTCGGAGGGACTACAGCAAACCGAAACTGCTCTGCATGCTCCCTCTGCTCGAAGAACATTATGGACCGATCGAGTTTGACAACCAGTATGAGATTCCCGCACTGCGTAAGCAATGGATGGGTAGGGACTACGCTGGGGTGACTAAGGTCACGCCTCCTGATCATTCTAAGCCCCCTCCTAACTTCAGGCATTTAATGGAGTATGGCCCTCAGGACGCGCGGTCTGGCCAAAAGGAGAAGGCTGCTGGGACATATTGGGTCTCATTCGGAGAAAGTGAAGCGGAGCAGGCAACCGACTTGGGCGAGCTTGACGAGGTATCTGCCTATCCTGTGCAGTCTGACAAAGTGAAAGGGAAGGCACCCGTAGGTATTCTGAAGAATCCGTACCCGAGGACCCGGTCCTCAGCCCAGGATCTGCGAGCCCGAGCTGAGGCTGCTGAGAAAGTTCGCCTGCAATTGGAACAGGAGATCCGGCAAGCTGAGATTGACCAGCAGGAGGTTGAAATGATTGACGAAGTCAGTGCTCAAATGAGCGAAACTCAGTCATCAGCTGAATCCGGGGTAACCCTAGGAAGGGGAAGTGATGCCCAAGTGAACAGACCAGGGAACGATGCTAACAAAGGACTGCCTAAGGATATGCCTGTTGGTCCCGTGAACGCCCCCTTCGCACAAAGGAAGCGTATGCAGAATGCCAAGACTATGAGGATTGACAACTACGTCCGACAGTATGGTTCAGCTGGTGATGGCCCGGTTACAAAGGAAGAGGGTATCATCTACTGGATTGATCAGATCCTCCAGACAACGTTTCCCAATGTGAACGCCCAAGATTGGTTTCGATATGGTCGCTGGTTCGAGGCTGCCCTCTTCGGTCGCGTTGCTAACACCCCCGCTCTTCAGGAGAAGCTCGCTACAGTGCGACGTCTTGCAGGAAAGGACCCTGAGGTTCGCACTGGACAAGTGGTCACCTGTGAAGATGAACCTGAGTATAATGAGGAGGTCTTCCGCGAAGATGGTCAGGCCCAGTATGTCGGAGTGTATTCAACCATGCTTTGCTCCAAGGGTGCGGTCCCTGCTGCTGAGCTATATGAGGATGTTGAGAAGATCGGGCTCTCTAGTGTCCTTGACAACTTTGCTATGGTCCCTAGTCCTTGGGTAGTAGCGGAATTTGGGACGAACAAGAACCAGATCAGGTGCCTAATTAATGAGGGTTCCGAGGTGAATATCATCGGCCAGAGGAACGCTCATAGGTTTGGGTTACCAGTAATGTCGAGTGCTCAGCTTGCCTTTCGAGGTGCTGGAGGGCGGGCCCAGTTCAAAGGTGTTGTGGGCAATTTGGATGTTTGGGTATTTGGGGTTCACTGCCAAGTGGACATGTTCATCTCCTCGGATCCAAACTCGCCAACAATCCTAGGACGTCCGTGGGCCCGCAAGGTGCGGCTCACTGCCCGTAACTGCGATGATGGTTCATGGGAGGGGACTATTGCCAGCCGCAAAGGTGAAAGTGTCATGTTTACTGCCCTAGTTGGCTCGGACAGGTGCAAAACCCTTCAGGAACTATTGAAAGCGTCGGGAAATGGAATGGTGGGTTGAGTTACGGCGCTCAACCCACCGATTTGCTAAAGCCGGGTTTGACAAAATCAGTGAGGTTCTCGCACTATCTCGGAGAAACCTCGGACTTTGATTTGCCGGTCCCGGGACCGGTAAATAGCTATAGTGAGGAAAACGGATACGACCACGACACGACGCATCTGCAGGAACCCGGCAAGGCTCTAACGCCTAGCAACCATTCAGCTCACTTATTGGGATTGCTTAGGACTGCTGGAGCAAAGGAACGAGTTGCAGAAATTGGAACAGGCGCGTTTGAGGGAAATTCTATTGCTAACGTTTATTCAGTTCAAGGGGACTGGCCCTCCGAGATCCTGAGACAATCTGCATTGAATGCTCAGGCACGGAAGCAACAAGCAGGCCTACATATAGCTAACATTAGGATGCCGCAGGTCTTCACGATGTACAAGCGTAAGGCGGACAAGAAAAAGCCAGTGGACGCGAGCGTTCACGAACGCCCAGAATCACGAGTTGAGGGAGATATGGAATGGAAGCGCAGGGCACTGTACCTGGAATCCAAGATGCCTGAAGGACAAGGTCCGTTTGATGGGAAGTACTTGACTAAGAAATTCTCAAGTATTGAGCGAGGTAGCCGGATCACTCCAGAACGACTTACCTCAATCAAGGTTGGCATCAAGCTATTGCCAATGGAAAGGGCCTTATTCGATGAGATGCTCTACAACCGGGAGGCAGTCCTCGCTTGGGATTTCAGTCACATGAGGCAAATCAGGCACGACGTCGTGCCACCTCAGAAGATCAACACGGTCCCTCATAGGCCATGGCAGGCACGCCCTATCCGGTTGCACCCAAGTCTTAGGGCAATTGTTGAGCGCATGATTAGAGCCCGGATCAAGAATAACATCCTAGAATACTCACAAGGGGCATATTCCAATAGCTGGTTCCTGGTCGCAAAGAAGGTTGATGCCTCTGGAAGCGATGTGCCATATCGGTTGATCAACTCAGCTGTGCTCCTGAATGAGGTTACTATGCGCGATGCTAACATTCCACCGGACACGGATAGCTTCTCAGAGGATTTTGCCGGGTGCCGAGTCGCTTCACTTGTGGACCTGTTCTCAGGTTATGATCAGATCACTTTGGATGAGTCCTGCCGGGACTTAACAGCCTTCATGACCCCTCTTGGCCTAGTACGCAACACGACTCTGCCTCAAGGAGCTACCAATTCAGTTGCTCAGTTCGTGCGTGCGGTAACAAAGATTCTGCTTGATCATATCTCGCATCGAGCGAAGCCGTTTCTCGATGACATCGGTATTAAGGGACCAACTGAGGACTATGGGAATGCCGAACTAGAGCCTGGGTTGAGAAAATGGGTCGTTGAGCACATCGTTTCCCTGGATCTGGTTCTTGCTGACCTGGAAAGAGCTGGTGCGGTAGTTGCTGGAGGCAAATCCCAATGGTTATACGAAAAGCTCAAGATTGTTGGGTACGTTACTGGCCCGGATGGTCGCTATCCTGACCCAAAGGTTGTGGCCAAGATCCTGGATTGGCCTACGCCTACCTGTATCAAGGAGGTCCGCACCTATGTGGGGCTGTGTGTGTACTTCCGGATATGGATTCCCTGGTTCGTTATCATCGCTCGACCAATGTACAAACTGCTGAAGAAGGACGCCGAGTTCACCTGGACAGAAAATGAGCAGTTCTCAAAAGAAGAGGTTGCTAGGTACCTTGTGCAGTCTCCAGCCTTAGTTACCCTCTGCTACTCACCTGGTGCTGGGTCCATCTTTGTCTCAGTTGATGCTAGCGGCACTGGATGGGGATGTATCGTTTCTCAAGAATCAATGGACAGTACCCGACGGCGTCACCCGGTGCGGTATGAGAGTGGAATCTGGAGCGCGTCAGAATCCAGATATGATGCTGGGAAGCGGGAATGCCTTGGGGTCCTTAAGGGGCTTAAGAAGATCCAGAGATATATCACTGGCGTTGATTTTGTCCTTGAGGTTGATGCCAAGACACTTGTATGGCAGCTTAACCGGCCGGCTTCGGACCTGCCGAACTCGGCAATGGCCCGGTGGGTCGCATGGATCAGGTTGTTCACGTTCGAGGTAAAGCACGTTGCGGGGACTAGACACACTGGCCCAGATGCCCTGTCTCGAAGGCCCTCTACACCTCAAGAACCCAGGGAAGCTGACGAAGACGAAGTCGACCAGATGATTGATGATAAGCTGTTCAGGTACCCGGAGCCGGTCGACACCTATCCAGTTGAAATCCAGAAAACACGACATCTCGGGGACCAATATTCTGAGGGCTCTCAGCAGCTTGCTCAGGTTATAGAAACCAGGACCCGGCCCGATGGTGTTACCCGTGCTGAGTACCGGCGGCTGGTGAAGAAGAGCGTCAACTTCTTTGTCCGAGACCAATTGCTGTTCTTCCAGAAGCGCCGAGGAGCACCGTTGCAACTTGTGATTGACGATGATGAGGCTCAGAAGGAGATCGTCATAGAATGCCATGAAAGACACGGTCATCGCAGCGCTGAGGTCGTGTACAACCTTATTTCCGATCGGTATTACTGGGACGGGTGCTTCGCCGATGTCTCTGCGTGGGTTCGAAGTTGTGCTCCTTGTAGGTTTCGCGAAGGCAACCAGCGCGCTGGTGAGCTTCACTCATCGAGCCCTCAGGTCATTGGTGAGAAGTGGTACTCGGACCCCGTCCAGGTGCACAAAAATGGATACCTCCTAGTTGCGCGCGAAGCACTCAGCAACTGGATCGAGGCTAGAGTAACAAGGGCACCTCCCAGCTCGAAGACAGTTGCCAAGTTTCTATACGAAGATGTCTTCTGTAGGCACGGCTGTTGTGCTGAAATTGTGCTTGATAACGCTACGGTTCATGCGGCTGAGGTTGAGCGGTTGCTCGTAGGACTTGGTGTTCGAAGGATCCGAATATCACCGTACCATCCGCAGTCTAATGCTCCGGTCGAGGTTGGGCACCGTCCGATTCTTGCAGCGTTAGCAAAGCTTACAAGGAACACATACCGCGGATGGGAGCAATGGGTACCCGCTGTGTTATGGGCTGATAGGACCACGACCTGTCGTACTACTGGAATGACGCCGGCTCAGGTCCTGTATGGCCATCGCACGATTCTGCCAATTGAGGTTGAGTACCCGACGTGGGCGAATTATCAATGGGGATCGGTGAGAACGACTGAGGACCTGCTTGCCATACGTGCGCGTCAACTCCAGGCTCGAGACCTTAGTTTGGAAGAGCTGCATGCTCGAAGGAAGCGACTAAGAGAACTTAGCAAGGACTACTTCGATTCTCACCGAAATGTTGACTTTGTTGGTTTCCAGAAGGGCGACCTTGTCATGAGGTTCGACAAGCCATATAAGGATGACTTCTCACGCAAGATCGGTTACCGATGGCAAGGTCCATATCGGGTGTCCAGTGTCTCCAGGAAATTTGGTACCTATATTCTTGAGGAACTTGATGGCACGCCAATGAAGGGAGTTCAGGCACGAGAAAACCTTAAGCTAGTTCCAGAGCTTCGCCCGGATAACATAGGAGTACCAGGCCTGGACGATGGGATCGATCTCGTAATGGGGGAGGGAGAAGTCGCTGATAGCGAAGACAGCAGTGATTCGAACGAGATCGAGCCCATCGCCGACGAAGACGTGCTACCTGTAGGAGTTGACGAAAGGGGATCGTATCCTGAACCGGAATCCAAGAAGCTATGGATCAGGCCTCATGACCTTTCTGCAGCCGAAATTTCACAGTTCAGCAGGATCGAGGCTGAGAACTAATCAGTTGGCAATGGCGTACGGAGTTCACTTCCCTCAGGCATGTGTTGCGCATGCCCTTCAGTTTGTTAAGCCGATTCGGTTATCTGGACTTCACTTCATGGGGTGTTCTTGCCTTGGTTGGACCTCAGTTAGTAGAGTCACATTTACCGGTCCCGGGACCGGTAAATCGGATCACGTGACAGCGTGGCATGCCCCTGCCGAATGCTCACCTAGGTGGTCACCAGCACTGGTTTTCGGTCACATGCAGGGCCATCGGACCTTCAGTGTGATCTCAATGGCACTGCTCTTGCCACTTATGAGACCGGTCTCGGCGCTGCTGCCTTGCAACGGTCACAGGGACATACGCTGAGAGGCATACTTAAGCGCAGCTCTCTGCCTGCTACTTCCTCTCTTTTTCTTCAAACACTAGCACCATCACCAGAACCACCAACACATCCATCTACCACCACACATCAGACGGTTCTCTGGCCTCTCTCTCTTCACGACCTTGACCTTCAAAGCCCACCCCGATACCAAGCTTTCGAAGCTTACCAACACTCCAGAGTGGCACCACGAGATAGCCAGCTCTTACGATCTCACTGATAGTGAATCCTAGTTATCATGGCTT
>JAVSIV010000040.1:0-13848 GCA_033816765.1 Nothopassalora personata
TAGGGAATCTATATCCGGAAGTATACATACAGCCCTATATAGGTGCGGACCTCCTTAATATAGTAATGTCTACCAACCACCCTATGTAGGCCTGTCCAAGTTGTGGTGGTATGGAGCGGTGCTTACGTAAGCAGGGGTATTTGCCCGGTCCTGGGAACCGGGAAATCAGGTCACGTGACGAGCAGTGCAGTAGCCAGATAAAACAAGAGGATTGGCGGACCCTAAACCCTATGCCCTCTACTCGAGAGGTATGATTGAACTGTTGCCTTGATGCTACGCTTACAATGCTCAACTGCGCAATATATATCTCAATAGCCATACCAGGTCCTGCCTGGCTTGCCCCAAATGTCCAATCAAACCTAAATGAATTTGGGCAAGTTGGACCCAAGGGACCCCCCCTCCAAACCCAAGGTCAACACAACCCATTAGTCGTCAATATATCCTCCCCCATTACGAACCTGTCCTCAGGTTCCAAAGCAGTAAGACCGGGCATTATAGTAGCTCAATTAGTCGCTGCAAGCTGAAGTGGTCTAGTAGCAGCACAGCAGCTCACCCTACCATTCAGCTTGACATACAGATGTCAGGCAATCCGTGATGGTGACGTCAATAATCCGCGACTCGCGCCCGTCGCACTGCGTGGCCCAGAAAGTGAGTCAAGGAAGATAAGTGACCATAAGAAACAAGTAAGATCTAAGGACCAGAAGCACCCGTACCCGAAGCATCAACCAGAATCAGAACCGGAAACATAACCAGAACCAGAACCAGAATCAGAATCAGAACCAGAAAACCATAGGCTACAGCTGTAGCCGGAAATCAACCAGAAACCCATAGGCTACAGCTGTAGCCGAAATCACCAGAAACCAGGAGCCCATAAACCCCGCACCAACCACTCAGTTCCACTCATTCTCACACAACTCCTTTGTCCAGACCACTCGTTGTCGTGGCCAACACCAATCTCACTAGACGCGTCCCCAAGTGGCTGGTTGGTGAAGTTCCATGGTAGTTGCGGAAGAAGCTCTCATCACGCCCTTCGCTTGTGAAGCACATCTGCTCGAGAGCAGTGGACCAAGCTGAGCTGCTTGTCCATCAATTTCACAGCTCGGACGCGCCATTCATGCATATCTTGTGGAAGAGCTCGAGTCTGGGCGGACCGCAGCATCAAGCCACCTTCTAGCATCAAGGATGACTTCGTTGTCGTTCAGGACTTCAAACCCGCTAGGGCATCGGACAGGGGCTGATGCCACTGAGGTGTACGGCCGCAGGGAAGGGTGGCCAGGTACTGGGCGTCGATACTCAAACCCTGCAGCGCTCTCACTTGGCGTCTTGAAGTCACGATGGAGGTCCATCACCTGGTGCATGCTCCAGCTTCTCTGGAGTTCAAGATAGTCATCGTCGCGGATCGCGATAAAGCAAGGGTCAATCTGACGCAGCGTCTTCTTGTGTGCGGCTGCCTCATTGGAACGCTGCAGTGGTCACCCGCATTTGCCCATCGCTCAGGTCCTCTCTGAACCAGCTGATGCTGTTCCTTGCTTAGGTAATTCTGAAACCCCAACCGAGAAGAAACGCTTAAATCAGCCGTCTTCTATGCAGTCGTTGTTCTGGCACCACTGGATGAACTCTGCAGCATTCCCTTGCTTATGAAAACCGTGTAAAAACTCCGGCCCACTGGTGCCCTCTGAGTCAAGAGAGTACAGCATGTTGAGCCGGTTGCTGGTCCAGTAGTTTTCAATTTCGAGGTTCAAGTCGACCCCAGCATGCTGCACCATGGTGTTCGCATCACCCCCCCTGATGAGCCCTGTCAAAGCTGAAAATCGTAGGCCTGGGGAAGGAGATGAACGAGTGCAGTGTTGAGGGTGCAGCGCCACTTGCAAGAGCCACAGCCCGGGGTCTTGTCGTATGATCTGTTGGCTCAGAGAATACCACATGTTCTGGCAGACGCCGCCGTTGCTGACCTTGTTCAATTCTCGCAGGTGCCATCGGTACACGTCGAATTCTCGACTCATCATCTCTCTGACTGTTTTAACCCGCGGCGCTAGTTCAGCGTCATTGTACCAGTACAGCATGTTGCCATTGATGTAGGTACCGGTGCTATCGAGATCGGCTTGGTCAGCTTCATCAATGCCAAATTTGTCGAGGATCTGATTGTAGTTGGCATGCGTGACGATGCCACTCGTGGTGCCGGCTTTGCCTCGAACACGGAGGCAGCCAAGCGGGTTGACAGTCTTCTGACCACGCTTGTCAGGGCGAAACCACGACCCATTCTCCACCTTGATAGCTGAAAAACTCTTGCCTTCAAAGAGCCAGTCTTGGACCTTGAGCGCGCGCTCACACAGGGTATTGGTGGTGATACCGGGATTCGTGACGAAGTGGAGGGCCTTGTGGGCAGAAATCTCGGACATGCTGATCGCACATCACAGCGCTAACCTTGCCATCCCTCTCAAGACCTGCGAGACCGCATATTCGAGCATCTCAAGGCCCGCCATCCGGTGCTCAGGTCAGCCAGTCAATGCCATCCACATCAATCGAGTTTCTGAACTTGATGCCACAGTACCGCTCATTGCAGGTGCAGTTGGCGCGCTTGATCCGGAGGGCCTCGTCTTCCTGCAGGATCTGATCCTTGAAGACTGATACATCCCTGATCACAGCCGAAGGTGACATGGTGAGTATCGGATTGCCATTCTCAGTCAGGGCCGGAGGGATCGTGGGGTGCCAACCGGTGTACCCAGCGGACTGCCTTCGCGTATGGGTGCGCCGTCCAGCGTTCGGTTAGGCGAGGATCGAGCAGGGCGCAGTCATGCCCTCACCTATGCTCTCGCTCATGCGGAGCTGCTCAAGTCGACTCGACTTGCGACCGCCTCTCGATGGACTGCAGGCTGGGTAGAGGCTGGTGGAGTTGGCGTGGTAGTCTTTGCACGTCCTTTGCCTTTGCCACCCGGTGGTGGCTGAGTCTGTTGCTGGCCAGATGGTCCAGGTTTGACCTGTGCTGGTCCCCTGGGGACGCGGACTCTCAGTGATAGTACCCTCCATGAAGTATGGAAGGCCATCCTCATAGACGGCTAGGCGGTGTCTCTGATGATCTCCCTGCTCTCAGCCGACTGCGGATCAATGCTGCGTGCTTCAGCCTCCCTTGTCGCACCGGGTAAGATCACCAGGCTCCAGAATTCGCTTGCGATCTATGCCCTTGCGGCCGATCCTCATACGCCATATCAATGCCCTCTGAATTCTGCCAACAGCCTTGCTGTAGTCTGGGTACTTGTTGATGAAGGCCGTGAACTGGCGGCGCCCACTGTCAGTGCTGCAAAGCTCGGAGATGACGCGTCGATCAAGAATCTTGTTGTCCATCTGCTGTGGCCAGTGGCGGGTAAGCGTGGCGCGAAGAGTCCTCTCTCGGTTACGAATCTCTGAACCGGTCTTGCGAATCTTGCCGACGATGGGAAACAAGACATCGAGCTTCCTGTTACCAAGGAATTCATCCTGGTAGGTCTTGCCCATACCGCTCTCAACTTCCTCGAAAAACAGGTCAACCAGACGGAGCAGTCTTCGAACACCTTCTCGAAGCCCTTGCAGAAGTCCTTCAACACCTCAACCCGCTTCTGAGGACTGAGCTCTCGGAACATGACATTAGCGGCGGACTTCGGCGTGTTCGTGTTGGCAAGGACATGCTTGACGTTGTCCGGCAAGCGAAGGGACTCGAACAAGGTCTGAGGTGGGCGGGTGAGCCCAGTAACAGTGCTAGTGAGCGCTGTGCTCGAGCCAGCCGGGCGTGACGATGGACCAGCTGAAGCCATGATAACTAGGATTCACTATCAGTGAGATCGTAAGAGCTGGCTATCTCGTGGTGCCACTCTGGAGTGTTGGTAAGCTCGAAAGCTTGGTATCGGGGTGGCTTTGAAGGTCAAGGTCGTGAAGAGAGAGAGGGCCAGAGAACCGTCTGATGTGTGGTGGTAGATGGATGTGTTGGTGGTTCTGGTGATGGTGCTAGTGTTTGAAGAAAAAGAGAGGAAGTAGCAGGCAGAGAGCTGCGCTTAAGTATGCCTCTCAGCGTATGTCCCTGTGACCGTTGCAAGGCAGCAGCGCCGAGACCGGTCTCATAAGTGGCAAGAGCAGTGCCATTGAGATCACACTGAAGGTCCGATGGCCCTGCATGTGACCGAAAACCAGTGCTGGTGACCACCTAGGTGAGCATTCGGCAGGGGCATGCCCACGCTGTCACGTGATCCGATTTACCCGGTCCCGGGACCGTAAATGTGACTCTACTAACTGAGGTCCAACCAAGGCAAGAACACCCCATGAAGTGAAGTCCGATAACGAATCGGCTTAACAAACTGAAGGGCATGCGCAACACATGCCTGAGGGAAGTGAACTCCGTACGCCCATTGCCAACTGATTAGTTCTCAGCTCGATCCTGCTGAACTGTGAAATTTCGGCTGCAGAAAGGTCATGAGGCCTGATCCATAGCTTCTTGGATTCCGGTTCAGGATACGATCCCCTTTCGTCAACTCCTACAGGTAGCACGTCTTCGTCGGCGATGGGCTCGATCTCGTTCGAATCACTGCTGTCTTCGCTATCAGCGACTTCTCCCTCCCCCATACGAGATCGATCCCATCGTCCAGGCCTGGTACTCCTATGTTATCCGGGCGAAGCTCTGGAACTAGCTTAAGGTTTTCTCGTGCCTGAACTCCCTTCATTGGCGTGCCATCAAGTTCCTCAAGAATATAGGTACCAAATTTCCTGGAGACACTGGACACCCGATATGGGACCTTGCCATCGGTAACCGATCTTGCGTGAGAAGTCATCCTTATATGGCTTGTCGAACCTCATGACAAGGTCGCCCTTCTGGAAACCAACAAAGTCAACATTTCGGTGAGAATCGAAGTAGTCCTTGCTAAGTTCTCTTAGTCGCTTCCTTCGAGCATGCAGCTCTTCCAAACTAAGGTCTCGAGCCTGGAGTTGACGCGCACGTATGGCAAGCAGGTCCTCAGTCGTTCTCACCGATCCCATTGATAATTCGCCCACGTCGGGTACTCAACCTCAATTGGCAGAATCGTTGCGATGGCCATACAGGACCTGAGCCGGCGTCATTCCAGTAGTACGACAGGTCGTGGTCCTATCAGCCCATAACACAGCGGGTACCCATTGCTCCCATCCGCGGTATGTGTTCCTTGTAAGCTTTGCTAACGCTGCAAGAATCGGACGGTGCCCAACCTCGACCGGAGCATTAGACTGCGGATGGTACGGTGATATTCGGATCCTTCGAACACCAAGTCCTACGAGCAACCGCTCAACCTCAGCCGCATGAACCGTAGCGTTATCAAGCACAATTTCAGCACAACAGCCGTGCCTACAGAAGACATCTTCGTATAGAAACTTGCAACTGTCTTCGAGCTGGGAGGTTGCCCTTGTTACTCTAGCCTCGATCCAGTTGCTGAGTGCTTCGCGCGCAACTAGGAGGTATCCATTTTTGTGCACCTGGACGGGGTCCGAGTACCACTTCTCACCAATGACCTGAGGGCTCGATGAGTGAAGCTCACCAGCGCGCTGGTTGCCTTCGCGAAACCTACAAGGAGCACAACTTCGAACCCACGCAGAGACATCGGCGAAGCACCGCGTCCCCAGTAATACCGATCGGAATAAGGTTGTACACGACCTCAGCGCTGCGATGACCGTGTCTTTCATGGCATTCTATGACGATCTCCTTCTGAGCCTCATCATCGTCAATCACAAGTTGCAACGGTGCTCCTCGGCGCTTCTGGAAGAACAGCAATTGGTCTCGGACAAAGAAGTTGACGCTCTTCTTCACAGCCGCCGGTACTCAGCACGGGTAACACCATCGGGCCGGGTCCTGGTTTCTATAACCTGAGCAAGCTGCTGAGAGCCCTCAGAATATTGGTCCCCGAGATGTCGTGTTTTCTGGATTTCACTGGATAGGTGTCGACCGGCTCCGGGTACCTGAACAGCTTATCATCAATCATCTGGTCGACTTCGTCTTCGTCAGCTTCCTGGTTCTTGAGGTGTAGAGGGCCTTCGAGACAGGGCATCTGGGCCAGTGTGTCTAGTCCCGCAACGTGCTTTACCTCGAACGTGAACAACCTGATCCATGCGACCCACCGGGCCATTGCCGAGTTCGGCAGGTCCGAAGCCGGCCGGTTAAGCTGCCATACAAGTGTCTTGGCATCAACCTCAAGGACAAAATCAACGCCAGTGATATATCTCTGGATCTTCTTAAGCCCCTTAAGGACCCCAAGGCATTCCCGCTTCCCAGCATCATATCTGGATTCTGACGCGCTCCAGATTCCACTCTCATACCGCACCGGGTGACGCCGTCGGGTACTGTCCATTGATTCTTGAGAAACGATACATCCCCATCCAGTGCCGCTAGCATCAACTGAGACACAGATGGACCCAGCACCAGGTGAGTAGCAGAGGGTAACTAAGGCTGGAGACTGCACAAGGTACCTAGCAACCTCTTCTTTTGAGAACTGCTCATTTTCTGTCCAGGTGAACTCGGCGTCCTTCTTCAGCAGTTTGTACATTGGTCGAGCGATGATAACGAACCAGGGAATCCATATCCGGAAGTACACACACAGCCCCACATAGGTGGCGGACCTCCTTGATACAGGTAGGCGTAGGCCAATCCAGGATCTTGGCCACAACCTTGGGTCAGGATAGCGACCATCCGGCCAGTAACGTACCCAACAATCTTGAGCTTTTCGTATAACCATTGGATTTGCCTCCAGCAACTACCGCACCAGCTCTTTCCAGGTCAGCAAGAACCAGATCCAGGGAAACGATGTGCTCAACGACCCATTTTCTCAACCCAGGCTCTAGTTCGGCATTCCCATAGTCCTCAGTTGGGTCCCTTAATACCGATGTCATCGAGAAACGGCTTCGCTCGATGCGAGATATGATCAAGCAGAATCTTTGTTACCGCACGCACGAACTGAGCAACTGAATTGGTAGCTCCTTGAGGCAGAGTCGTGTTGCGTACTAGCGCAAGAGGGGTCATGAAGGCTGTTAAGTCCCGGCAGGACTCATCCAAAGTGATCTGATCATAACCTGAGAACAGGTCCACAAGTGAAGCGACTCGGCACCCGGCAAAATCCTCTGAGAAGCTATCCGTGTCCGGTGGAATGTTAGCATCGCGCATAGTAACCTCATTCAGGAGCACAGCTGAGTTGATCAACCGATATGGCACATCGCTTCCAGAGGCATCAACCTTCTTTGCGACCAGGAACCAGCTATTGGAATATGCCCCTTGTGAGTATTCTAGGATGTTATTCTTGATCCGGCTCTAATCATGCGCTCAACAATTGCCCTAAGACTTGGGTGCAACCGGATAGGGCGTGCCTGCCATGGCCTATGAGGGACCGTGTTGATCTTCTGAGGTGGCACGACGTCGTGCCTGATTTGCCTCATGTGACCTGAAATCCCAAGCGAGGACTGCCTCCCGGTTGTAGAGCATCTCATCGAATAAGGCCCTTTCCATTGGCAATAGCTTGATGCCAACCTTGATTGAGGTAAGTCGTTCTGGAGTGCTCCGGCTACCTCGCTCAATACTTGAGAATTTCTTAGTCAAGTACTTCCCATCAAACGGACCTTGTCCTTCAGGCATCTTGGATTCCAGGTACAGTGCCCTGCGCTTCCATTCCATATCTCCCTCAACTCGTGATTCTGGGCGTTCGTGAACGCTCGCGTCCACTGCTTTTTCTTGTCCGCCTTACGCTTGTACATCGTGAAGACCTGCGGCATCCTAATGTTAGCTATATGTAGGCCTGCTTGTTGCTTCCGTGCCTGAGCATTCAATGCAGATTGTCTCAGGATCTCGGAGGCCAGTCCCCTTGAACTGAATAAACGTTAGCAATAGAATTTCCCTCAAACGCGCCTGTTCCAATTTCTGCAACTCGTTCCTTTGCTCCAGCAGTCCTAAGCAATCCCAATAAGTGAGCTGAATGGTTGCTAGGCGTTAGAGCCTTGCCGGGTTCCTGCAGATGCGTCGTGTCGTGGTCGTATCCGTTTTCCTCACTATAGCTATTTACCGGTCCGGGACCGGCAAATCAAAGTCCGAGGTTTCTCCGAGATAGTGCGAGAACCTCACTGATTTTGTCAAACCCGGCTTTAGCAAATCGGTGGGTTGAGCGCCGTAACTCAACCCACCATTCCATTTCCCGACGCTTTCAATAGTTCCTGAAGGGTTTTGCACCTGTCCGAGCCAACTAGGGCAGTAAACATGACACTTTCACCTTTGCGGCTGGCAATAGTCCCCTCCCATGAACCATCATCGCAGTTACGGGCAGTGAGCCGCACCTTGCGGGCCCACGGACGTCCTAGGATTGTTGGCGAGTTTGGATCCGAGGAGATGAACATGTCCACTTGGCAGTGAACCCCAAATACCCAAACATCCAAATTGCCCACAACACCTTTGAACTGGGCCCGCCCTCCAGCACCTCGAAGGCAAGCTGAGCAC
This sequence comes from Nothopassalora personata, assembly GCA_033816765.1. Taxonomy (NCBI): domain Eukaryota; kingdom Fungi; phylum Ascomycota; class Dothideomycetes; order Mycosphaerellales; family Mycosphaerellaceae; genus Nothopassalora; species Nothopassalora personata. The sequence continues at coordinate 8,465 of JAVSIV010000040.1, forward strand.
TCGACATTACTGGTAACCCAAACCTATGAGCGTTCCTCTGGCCGATGATATTCACCTCGGAACCCTCATTAATTAGCACCTGATCTGGTTCTTGTTCGTCCCAAATTCCGCTACTACCCAAGGACTAGGGACCATAGCAAAGTTGTCAAGGACACTAGAGAGCCCGATCTTCTCAACATCCTCATATAGCTCAGCAGCAGGGACCGCACCTTGGAGCAAAGCATGGTTGATTACACTCCGACATACTGGGCCTGACCATCTTCGCGGAAGACCTCCTCATTATACTCAGGTTCATCTTCACAGGTGACCACTTGTCCAGTGCGAACCTCAGGTCCTTTCCTGCAAGACGTCGCACTGTAGCGAGCTTCTCCTGAAGAGCGGGGGTGTTAGCAACGCGACCGAAGAGGGCAGCCTCGAACCAGCGACCATATCGAAACCAATCTTGGGCGTTCACATTGGAAACGTTGTCTGGAGGATCTGATCAATCAGTAGATGATACCCTCTTCCTTTGTAACCGGGCCATCACCAGCTGAACCATACTGTCGGACGTAGTTGTCAATCCTCATAGTCTTGGCATTCTGCATACGCTTCCTTTGTGCGAAGGGGGCGTTCACGGGACCAACAGGCATATCCTTAGGCAGTCCTTTGTTAGCATCGTTCCCTGGTCTGTTCACTTGGGCATCACTTCCCCTTCCTAGGGTTACCCCGATTCAGCTGATGACTGAGTTTCGCTCATTTGAGCACTGACTTCGTCAATCATTTCAACCTCCCTGCTGGTCAATCTCAGCTTGCCGGATCTCCTGTTCCAATTGCAGGCGAACTTTCTCAGCAGCCTCAGCTCGGGCTCGCAGATCCTGGGCTGAGGACCGGGTCCTCGGGTACGGATTCTTCAGAATACCTACGGGTGCCTTCCCTTTCACTTTGTCAGACTGCACAGGATAGGCAGATACCTCGTCAAGCTCGCCAAGTCGGTTGCCTGCTCCGCTTCACTTTCTCCGAATGAGACCCAATATGTCCCAGCAGCCCTTCTCCTTTTGGCCAGACCGCGCGTCCTGAGGGCCATACTCCATTAAATGCCTGAAGTTAGGAGGGGGCTTAGAATGATCAGGAGGCGTGACCTTAGTCACCCCAGCGTAGTCCCTACCCATCCATTGCTTACGCAGTGCGGGAATTCATACTGGTTGTCAAACTCGATCGGTCCATAATGTTCTTCGAGCAGAGGGAGCATGCAGAGCAGTTTCGGTTTGCTGTAGTCCCTCCGAAAGTTGAACTTGGCGGGACGTGGATCGCCTTCTTTCCCTAGATACCACCAGTTGTTCGGGGCGAGGTATACGTAGCCCCGGGATATTAAGGACCTCATCGCCCCACAATTGCTGGCCTGGTGCTTCGAACTGCCACAGTTGTAGCAACAACCATCCATCGCTTTGGACTGTTCGCGATTTTGCGATGGGGGACGCTGCATTGCGTAAACCTGCAGTTCAGTGTCTGGGTCGTGCCTCTCTGGTTGCATAGAGCGTTGATTCTCGCTCGGGTAGAAGGCACCCGCGTCCGCGACGCGACCGCGCTGGTATGCACGTATGCTCATTTCAGCTACCTTCTGGATTAGGTCATCATCAACAACAGTCCTGGAGGTGGCCTTCTTAAGCGTGTCAATCTCAGGCTTGAGGCGCGGCATTTGCTTCACGACTGAGCGGTGCAGCTGAGGCAAAGCAAGAGGGAAATCTGTATGCACAGCTTTCCATCCCTCCTCACCATCTGCGATGCTAGCAGCTTCATCGAGATCTCTGAAAGTCCCTGAACTTCTCAGGTTGCTTTGGGTGAAGCCCGCAAGCCTTGTAGACCGCTTTCGCGACTGCCTCTGGCAATCCCTGAAGGAGAAGGCGACTCCGGAGCTGTTATCCAAATCCTCAGGTTCAATTAGGTCACTTGAGGATACAAATAGGCGGATGAATTCCTTCACATCTTGTTCTTCAGGCCTCTTGCCTTGCTGCGCCCTACACATCTCCTCAAGATATTCCCGACTCCCCAACATCGAGTGGGCGTCAAACCTTGAGAATTCTGACAAGAACGCCCTCCTGAAACGTGCCTTGCTGGTGAGCCACCCAGGCAGCCTCATGACCACACGCCGGATAGTAATTTCGCAATTGCGCTCAAACCTGCCCCAGAAATCATCCTTCTTAATGGATGCCCGAGGCGGATACTGGTCCATTAGGTCGCCAAACCGCTCCAGAACTCAGTAGCATTGGTGCCATCAAAGAACGGATTCTCAGCACCTCCTGGAGGTGGAAAGCGAGGGCCAGCGTTTTCCATTGCTACTGCCAATCGTCCAAAGAGGGCAGTTATAGCATCCATTCCAATTGTGCTGTTCATTCCTACACCCATACCCAATTCAGCGGCGCTGGTTCCGCTTCTCCCTTCTTTACTAGATTCAGGTGTTTCCCCTTCCTCCGATTCCTCCATCCCCTCATGAGGGACAGAATCCCTGTAGACCCCTTCCATTTTCGTGGGGTTCACAGGCTGTTCGTAGCCTCTGCCTATGTCGCAAAGGTGCTAAGTTTTTCTGGTGATGCAGCCGTATCCATTGTTGCGTGGTGCTTGCTTCAGAATGTGCTGATACTAGTTGTTGCTTGACAGACCTTGTGACCGTGATTGTTGCTGAATACCTTGGACCTTGAATGTTTTTCGACCTTAGTCGACCTTGACCGTGAACCTTGGACCTTGAACCGTGATTTTGACCTTACAAACTGGATGCTGATACGCCACCGGGTGTACACTTGATAACCCCCCTCATTGACCACCAAAATAATGTCTACCAACCACCCTATGTAGGCCTGTCCAAGTTGTGGTGGTATGGAGCGGTGCTTACGTAAGCAGGGGTATTTGCCGGTCCTGGGACCGGGAAATCAGGTCACGTGACGAGCAGTGCAGTAGCCAGATAAAACAAGAGGATTGGCGGACCCTAAACCCCTATGCCCTCTACTCGAGAGGTATGAATTGAACTGTTGCCTTGATGCTACGCTTACAATGCTCAACTGCGCAATATATATCTCAATAGCCATACCAGGTCCTGCTGGCTTGCCCAAATGTCCAATCAAACCTAAATGAATTTGGGCAAGTTGGACCCAAGGGACCCCCCCCCCCTCCAAACCCAAGGTCCAACACAACCCATTAGTCGTCAATAATAGGTAGGCGTAGGCTAGTCTAGGATCTTAGCTATAACCTTTAGGTTAGGATAGCGACCGTCCGGGGCTAGTAACGTACCTAACAATCTTAAGCTTTTTATATAACTATTAGGATTTGCCTCTAGTAACTACCGTACTAGCTCTCTCTAGGTTAGTAAGAACTAGATCTAGGGAGACGATGTGCTTAACGACCTATTTCCTTAACCTAGGCTCTACTTCGGCATTCCTATAGTCCCTTAGTTAGTCCCTTAATACCGATGTTATCGAGAAACGGCTTCGCTCGATACGAGATATAATTAAGTAGAATCTTTGTTACCGTACGCACCGAACTAAGTAGCTAAATTCGTAGCTCCTTAAGGTAGAGTCGTGTACGTACTAGGCTAAGAGGGGTTATAAAGGCTATTAAGTTCCGGTAGGACTTATCTAAAGTAATCTAATTATAACCTAAAAACAGGTCTATAAGTAAAGCGACTCGGTAACCGGTAAAATCCTCTAAGAAGCTATCCGTGTCCGGTAGAATGTTAGTATCGCGTATAGTAACCTTATTTAGGAGCATAGCTAAGTTAATTAACCGATATAGCATATCGCTTCTAGAGGCATTAACCTTCTTTACGACTAGGAACTAGCTATTAGAATATGCCCCTTATAAGTATTCTAGGATGTTATTCTTAATCCGGGCTCTAATTATACGTTTAATAATTGCCCTAAGACTTAGTATAACCGGATAGGGCGTACCTACTATAGCCTATAAGGGACCGTATTAATCTTCTAAGGTAGCATAACGTCGTGCCTAATTTACCTTATGTAAACTAAAATCCTAAGTAAGGACTGCCTCCCGGTTATAGAGCATCTTATCGAATAAGGCCCTTTCTATAGTAATAGCTTTAATGCTAACCTTAATTAAGGTAAGTCGTTCTAGAGTAATCCGGCTACCTCGCTTAATACTTAAGAATTTCTTAGTTAAGTACTTCCTATCGAACGGACCTTGTCCTTTAGGCATCTTAGATTCTAGGTATAGTACCCTACGCTTCAATTCTATATCTCCCTTAACTCGTGATTCTAGGCGTTCGTAAACGCTCGCGTCTACTAGCTTCTTCTTATCCGCCTTACGCTTATACATCGTAAAGACCTACGGCATCCTAATATTAGCTATATGTCGGCCTACTTATTACTTCCGTACCTAAGCATTTAATATAGATTGCCTTAGGATCTCGGAGGGCTAATCCCCTTAAACTAAATAAACGTTAGTAATAGAATCTCCCTCGAACGCGCCTATTCCAGTTTCTATAACTCGTTCCTTTATTCTAGTAGTCCTAAGCAATCCTAATAAGTAGCTAAATGGTTGCTAGGCGTTAGAGCCTTACCGGGTTCCTATAGATACGTCGTGTCTTCCTATAGATACGTTGTGTCGTAGTCGTATCCGTTTTCCTTACTATAGCTATTTACCGGTCCCGGGACCGTAAATTAAAGTCCGAGGTTTCTCCGAGATAGTACGAGAACCTTACGATTTTATTAAATCCGGCTTTAGTAAGTTGTAGGTTAAGCGTCGTAACTTAACCTACCCTTCTATTTCCCGACGCTTTTAATAGTTCTTAAAGGGTCTTATACCTATCCGAGCTAACTAGGGTAGTAAATATAACACTTTCACCTTTACGGCTAGTAATAGTCTCCTCCTATAAACTATTATCGCAGTTACGGGTAGTAAGCCGCACCCTTACGGGCCTACGGACGTCCTAGGATTGTTAGTAAGTTTAGATCCGAGGAGATAAACATGTCTACTTAGTAGTAAACCCTAAATACCTAAATATCTAAATTGCTCTAATACCTTTAAACTAGGCCCGCCCTCTAGTACCTCGAAAGGTAAGCTAAGTACTCGACATTACTAGTAACCTAAACCTATAAGCGTTCTCTAGCCGATAATATTTACCTCGGAACCCTTATTAAAATAGGTACCTAATCTAGTTCTTATTTATCCTAAACTCCGCTACTACCTAAGGACTAGGGACTATAGTAAAGTTGTTAAGGATACTAGAGAGCCCGATTTTCTTAACGCCCTTATATAGCTTAGTAGTAGGGACCGCACCCTTAGAGTAAAGTATAGTTAATATACTCCGACCATACTAGGCCTAACTATCTTCGCCGGAAGACCTCCTTATTATACTTAGGTTATCTTTATAGGTAACTACTTATCTAGTACGAACC